>CAXHLB010000180.1:0-26764 GCA_964017235.1 Sabellastarte sp. h YS-2021
GGCACAGGTTTCGTCTTGATGTCTACGCACTTTGGGCATGCAGCCAACATTTCCTCAATCCAATTCGTGCCAATGACCAAAGGGAAACTGATAATCGACGTAAGTTATTGTTTATCCAGCTCTAAAGATCAAGAAGAATAGGCCATGGAGTTTCCAGTAACAAACAAATGTTGAATTCGTGGGTAATTTTGCTGCCAAATGACCTTCCAACAATGACTTGAAACTGCTGACCAAATAACTCGTCCATTTTGCCTTTGACATAATTGGCCATATTCTGTTCCAACTTGAAGTTTTCAAGAGCTTTGAAAGCAAAATAAATGGCTTCGTTTCTCATTTCTTCAGGCATGTCGTCTACGACTAAATGAGACCTATTCAAACGAATAGTTATTGGATCGTCTTTAACCATCATATTTTTTCACAAAAGATTTTTTATGCAGTTGTGCTGTAAGTTTGCGGAATTTCTGCTTTTTCGCCAATTTCACAGTTTGAAAAGCTCGAGTGAATATCTTTCTACAACAATTTCGCTCATGAGCCTTTTTTGCAGCTGGTGGAGCCTATATGTCCGGATGATACAGTCTGGTGTGAATTAACGTCAATGTGTGAAGATACGTGTGACACCCTTTTCAATGCCAAGCAACGAATGGAAGCTGAGTTTAAGTGTAAAGCAGGAACTGACCAATATTATTGTCCAGCCGAAGAGGGTTGCAGAGAAGAACTAACCTGTCCGGCATCACTTGGAGCAGACGGTAAGTGACTGCTAAGAAGTTATAAATCCAATCCAACCATAAAACCATTCGATCCAAATCCGTTACTTTTCAGTTGTGGAAGGAGTTTTGCCAACTGGATTCAAAAAACTTCGTGAACTTTGGAGTGATTCGGTCACTGATGACGATTTACTTAAGATGAAAATAGTGACGTTTCCCAAGGCGGTCAACGAAGGTGACAAAGACGATTTAACTCTTCCTTACGTGGGATTCAAGAAACACGAGGAAAAAACTGAAATCCCAAACACTTTTCTTGCATTCAGATGCGAATCAGACTGTGCTACGCTGCCCTTCAAGGAAACAGAGTTTATTCCTGATTTACAGGCCACCTTTGATAGCGACACGTACACAGTTTCAGAGGACGACCCAACCGGGACTCCAAAGAGACAGCACATGTTGAGAGCAATCCTGGTTGAAGACAGGATAATTCCTTTGAAGAAAAGGTTCTTTTGTGACCGAACAACTGAAAAAACGGTCACACTTACTATCACTGACTTACTTGAAGAAACTACGGAAGTCAAGACTCGAACGCTTAGTTGCCAATACCCGATTTTTGAAATCCTTGACTTGTCTGCTACCCATGCAATGAACCAGCAGAACAACTCATGGACACTCATTGAAAAGTTTCCAACAACAGAGGAGATTGAGGAAGGCAACAGAGCAAAGACTTACAGAGCCACTCTCTGGGCGAGAAAGGACGAAACCATATACTTTTCAGCCAAGTTTGGCAAAGGGTCTCATATGAGTATCAAATGGAAAATCAATGACCCAAAAGACGAAGGCGATGATTGCAAGACAACAGACAAACCGTCAGATATGGATGATCCTGACTTTGATGCAGACGTGGCCTTTGTGGACGAGGCTGACAAGGCCTGCATATTCCCGTTTAGGTACAATGATATTTTGTACTACGGATGCACAAATGCCACCAAGGAAGGTGACGAAAATGCCTACCAATTTTGTGCCACAAAAATAGACGAAGATTTCAATGCTAAGCAAGTTGGTTGGTGTAACGAATTTTGCCACGTTCAAGCCCCGAGGCCAGAAGAGGTTGAAGGAGGATCTGTCTCTGAAAAGACTGTTGTGTTGCAAGAAGGTGGAACAGTAGTTGAGAAAAAGTTCATTTTGCCTGTGGAAACGACTTTGGAGTTGAAGAGAAAGTTCACTAAACCAGGCCAATACTATCACATTCATCTCGAAGCCTTCAACATGCACGATGAAGACGATTTTGCCAATTTGACCTGGACAGTTCTTTGTGGTAATCCTGTTGAACCTAAGGACTGGACTCTGGAATACAGCCCTTTTTTGGAGGACAATCACCCTTTCAATCTAACTTTAAAAATTGCTACGGGCAAAGTCTTACCGACAAAACCGACCTTAAGATTTGCGAAAGTAATTGGAGAGCAAAGACTCGATTCAAATATCGAGATCAGCAATGAGACTTCCATTAAGTTTTTCTTGCATGATTCTGAAGACAATCCTGTCTCTGATTGTGAAACAGTCTTGACTGGTTGCTATGAAACGTACGAATTTCTGAAATGGGTTTTGGAGACAACCTCGAATCTGGTGACGATGGGTCGATGGGCACTTATGGAACGGAACTTTTGATTTCAATACCTTCTTTTGATAAAGCTGGATCGTACGGCTTTAGTGTTCAGTTTCTAAATGGAATATCAAGCATAAAATATGAGCATGCGACAATGAAACCTGTCCTGGAGAACGTCCAATTGCTTGATCCTTCACCGACGGGAACAGGAGAATGGGTCATCATCTCAGTTCCAAAATGGGACTTTAACTTTGTCGAGAAGTTCGCCAAAATAGAAGGCCCGGTTCAGTTCAAATTCATGTATACTTTACCGAGAGAGTTCAATGATGAGAAATTCACCGCACAGTTTACGAATAAAAAGTGGTATCTTCCTGCCTCAGCCATACCATATTTTGAGTTGGACATTTACAAAGGTAAGCTTATAATTTCAGTATGATAATAGGACATTCACCAACAAACATTGTTTGATCTCAAAATCAAGGAACCGCGAGAAGAATTCAATATACTTTGAACAACACAAACCCGAATGGATACCAGCCTCCACCTTGTTTCGTCGATTGGCCACAAGACACTTTCGGAAAAACGGTGAAATGGGCGATCAGCCATTGCCCAAATATTGTAATAACATATTTTTGGGATAAATTATCGACTGTTTTAAGCATATTATTATAGACTGAGGACACTTATGACGTGGTGATGTCAGCATGGAATCCCATTGACGGTTGGGTTTCAAGCAAACCGACCCAGATGGAAGTCCTCGAGAGGGTTGGACCAATAACCATTGACGACTTCCTGGTTGTCTCAGACTTCGTAAGCATTGCCTCTGGCCTTATGTGCAAACATAAATAAGTGCAACTTTATAGAATGAGACAAAGAAGTTTAACGTCAAGTTGGCCTATGCAGGAGCAAAGACTTGTGTGGCTGTGGATTGGGGGGATGAGTCAGACTTCAGCTTTTGGGGAAATCTCAAGAGCTGCAAAATAAGATTTCCTGCCCTACAGTCATCTGAAGTTCAACCTCTTGATACTTTTACTAAACAATTTGACACTGAGCATGTCTACATCCAGCGGAACATTTATCGAATGCATGTGTTTGGCTTTGATGAGAGGAACTATGCTGAAGCGTTCCTGGATTTGACCATTTTCAGAATGCCTTGCACTTCGCCTAGAGTTTGGCTGCCAAAGAACCAAACTTCCTTCCTAAAATGGGATGCAGTCCCCATGATTCACCGATCGAAGCAGTTTCAAATCGCGGCAAAAGCTCACATTGAGTGCAATGGCACAATCCCTACTTATATGAGTTGGAGGGTGTTTACCGTGGTTGTCACGGATGATCCAGACAGTCAGATTGGCAAAAAGGAAACGTTGACACAGATCCAAATAAATGAGACTATTTCCAGCTGGAACTCTGCCTTGCTTGACGTTCCCAAACTGACCTTCATGTATGGATTGCACAAGTTTGTGTTCAGATTTTCAATCGAAACTGGAAATCCGGAAATTCCAATGTACAAGGAGGCATACACATACGTCAACATCACAAAGAGCCCTCTGATGCCTGTCCTGATCGAAGGGTCAGCTGCCAAAGTGTCTCGTGGTTGGAGTCAGTCGTTGACCTTGTTCCCATCCAAACTCTCCACCGATCCTGACTTTCCGGAGGAGAAACAGTTCAATTATACTTGGTGGTGTAGGGTCATCCTGCCAGAGGAAGAGGAATTTAAAGTACTTGATGACGAAGGATTTCCCATTTTCAAGGAGGAAGATGCCCAAAGAATAAGGAAACCTGGAGATGCCATCTTGATCAATCCACCTCCAGGCTGCTTCGGTGCTGGACCTGGCCCTCTCAAGACAAAGGCTGGCACCCTAGGCCTGAACACTGCAAGCTTAATTACTTATTCAAGAATTTACGAAATCATGCTGATTCTGTCAAAGGATACCAGACAAGCTAAAGCCAAGATAGAACTGGATCTAGGATCGGTTCCAGCACCCATTTCGGCCATCAGATGTTCTCACAAAGATCTGTGTTTCCCTGCTTTCGGTGGAGTGTTTGTCAATCCGACTTCTAGGCTTGCTGTGAAGGGGGCTTGTGAAGCAGAATGTGATGGCAAAGAAAAGTATCATTGGTCCATTTATCAAGAGAAACTTAAGGGGGATGAGCTGACAACTGTAAGTACTGAGCTTAATTTGGCAAGCAATTAATCAGGCTTGTCTCAACAGACGTATTGTGGAGCATCTGCAAGTGCCGAAACAACGACTTTACCTCCTGCCACAACAACTACAGGAACAACTACGACCACGACCACCACTCAGCCACACACCGTGGCTACTTGTAAGTAGTAAAAATGTTTCACAAAAGTGCAGCAAAGACCCTTTTTTCAGTGTCAGGAGCTTTGTTAAGGGAAGATGATCAGATGACAGCCATTATCATGGATCCTGAAAACAGTTCGGTCCCAATCATAGTAACTAAAGATCCCGGGTCAAACAGGAGAAAGAGAGAGGTTCAGGTTGATGAGTTGGGAGGAAAGCTCAATCCTGGCTGCAAATATGGTGAGATTTGTTTTGCCTTTTTGGGGAAATCGATTTATCAAGGGTGTTAAAACAATAAGAACGACCACTTCTTGATAGAGTAAAGGTATGCGGTTGGCAAGAAATTATTGGAACGGAAAACGACATTTGAGGCATTGGAGACTCTTTGGGAATGCAAAAAAAGTGCACTGATGAAGACTTACCTAATAAGGAAATTGCAAAAACCTTCAAAAATCCACTCAAACGAAAGCTCGAACTTTTTCACATCCTTTTGTTGCGTAATGTTTTCTTCCCCCCTCCCAGAAGATGCCTCTCGAAGCCTCTAAGGCTTAAGTAGTGTCAAGTTTTTTGACTGCGCAATTTGACAACAGACATTTGACTGCCCGAGTTCTTTTAACTTTTGTTCTTATAAAATGTTTTTTGATTGTAACAATTCCTAAATATTTCTCAATTATACCCTTTTTTTGCATACCAGACACATTGGCATTGCACGTGCAGAAAAATATCAATACATTGCATGCCATAAAAGCATTATGTAAATATGTCTAACCAGCAAATGACAAAAGTCATGCGGCGTCGCAAACGGATCAGGTTTATTCACGTTAGGGTAGCAATTCAAGCGATCTGCAAGTCATGCTTTCGTCAGATTGTACTATACCTCCTACCACTTTAGTTTGAATTAACAACATAATTTCTTTTTTAATTTAAGTCTATGGTGATGGTTCAAGAGACGCTAGAGATAGCAAGGAACTTTCTATCCAACAAAAATTCTTCACCCTTCAAAGCAAAAACCTCAAAGAATTCATAATCAAGCTCACTATTACCCAATCCAGCTTCGACGGAAGAGAATGGAAAGACGGTCATGGAGTTTCATACTTGAATGTTTTCATCAACGACCCGCCGGAAAATGGAACTTGCTGGATCAAGATCAAAGGGGCAGACCAAGACGGAGAAGTAACATGGACGCCGGCTAAGACTGGAAGAGCTTTGCTTGATGAATTTCACATTAACTGTCTGGAATGGGCTGACCCTAACGGTCATTCCATCAACAAATATGTCTTTAAAAGTAAGAGGTATTCAGCTCCCAATTTGAGCGAATTTTGATTCTATTTTTGGTCAGCCATCACTGAGAGAGAAAAAGGAACAGAGGTTGGTGTGTTGTATTCAGGTCCGTTGCCCGATTCAAAGGTTGTTTTACCATTGGGAGAATTCAAACTGTTGGCTGAGATTCATGAAGAAGCCGGAGCTTACAAGGAGTTCGTCATAAACCAGAAATTCCCAACGTATCTACCTGATCAATCGGATTATGAAGCAGTAGACATGAAGGCTCTCCTGAAAACTTTCAGTGACGTTGGTGATCAAGCTAGGGTCTCCCAAATTTTGCAAGCAGATGCCTCAATCAGAGCTGAAGCTTGCTGGTTTAATCTAACTTGCACTCTGGCTCAAAAAGGAATTACTGATCCTGATCCATCCAAAATGGATGATGCTCAGAAAGAGGAGTATAATAGTTTGATCAGGGACATAACCAATACCAACACAGAGGCTCTGAAATCAGCCAGAGAGAACATGAATTTTGAAAATGTCGAGGCATTGGAGCAAGGTTCAGCCACGCTGTACTCCATCACTGTAAGGCTGCTAACTATTTTATGCCCTTTTTTAAATCTACTTCTATTTTGAATGCATTTTAGTCAAATTTGGTTGGAAGCGGTCCTATGTCCAAGACCCTTGATATGGCTGGAAGAGATGAAGCTGTTGGACTGTTGGAAAACATGGCTGAAGGGTTTAAAAAGATTGATGTACCAGATCCCAACAAGCTGAAGACTTTCATTGAAGGAGCAACTGGATCTGTGATGGCAATCATGGAGGGGCTGAACAACATCATATATTCCAATGATCCAGACAACATCCCTCTGACAGACTTCGAAGCAGCCATAGACTTACCCTATGACACTGACATTCCGGAAGGGGAGGACGTTGACATTCCTGAGGATCCTGACGTCATGTTAAAAAACAATGCACTTAAATTGACAAAAATCAGAGCTGTCCAGCAAGTCAAGAAGATGACATCATTGGTGGATGACATTGCTGAAACTGCTATCAAGAACAGCGTGGTTGGAGAAGAACTAAGAACCAAAACTCCCATGGGAGTCCAAATGATCATGACCAAGTATGATCTTTGGCATTTTAATGAAAATGTCGTTTCATCCTGACTTTTTGTAGGATTCCTTGGTCTGATACCATTGGCAAGGACACCGATGGAGACGGGATCCCTGACAGAAAATTGCGTTACGAGTTTGACAATTCGAAGAGTGTTGTTGAGTTCCCGTTATTTTTCTGTCCTGCTGCGGCTGACAAGAATTTCATTGACCCTGGCTGCCAAGGTCAGTGGGGTTTAGTACTCAAAGAATGGGAGACCATAACAGCGGTGAGTTCTACCGACATTATCCATCACACTCTTATTGTTTTTTTACTTTCAAACCCAAAAGACATACCCTCCATCAGCACAAAACTTGAACCTTGTCACAAAGCAAATTGACGTCGACTTTTATGGCGACGAAGGTGGACGCCTGGATATCCAAAACATGGATGACAACATTACTTTTGTCATTGAAAGGATGAGGACAAAGAATCCTGACAAAGTTAGCTTTCCAAAAGAGTCCAAATACGAGGTCAATGTTAAAGAACGCATCGATAATTTGGAACTGCGTGGAAAGAAACCCCTCATTTACCATCAAGTTAATGTCAGCAACACTTACGTCACGATAAACTGCCTTCTAAAGGTCGATGATGAAGAAAACAACCGGATTGTGATAATTGGAAGACACGCAAAAATGCCTCTGATTACAGACTGTGACTTCTTGAAAGTTATGAGTACAGTTAACAATAGAGAAGGTAAAAATCAAAAATAGTAAGTTAGCATATAGTATATTATTCAGAAACCACTGACCTTCAGAGACTTATATCGATTGGCACATCACCACCGATCAAATTAACAACAGAACTGGATCGTATTATTTTGGAGTCGTAAGCATCAAAGGCACGCAAAACGTAACTGAAATCATCAAAGACGGCGGCACTTGCAAAGACAGTGGACTCAAGAAAGACATGTTAGATACAAACTTCAATACAGCAACCTACGAACTGGTGTTATACACTGGTGGTGGCTATGCACTAAACCCAAAAAATGATGTTTGGGAGGCAAAGGGCATGGCTGTCATCAACACAACCAGACTCGTTACAGCTTTCACATCCAATCATTTGACCTCATTTGCCACAGGATTTTTGCCTGAAGTCAACTCCATTGATTTTAACTTTATTTTTGCTCATGCAAGCTTTGAGGACAACATGACAATATTTGTAAGTGCAATGGTAGTTAAAAATTGGTCAAACAAAATTTCAAATATCTTGGGTTTTTTTTTTTCAGTTGATGGTTATTTTGACCTTTGTATTTTACTTTGTCTTGATGATATACGCCACCGTTAGAGATGTTAAAGACAACAAAAAGGTAATTAAGTTTCTTTCTTCTGACTCACATAAGGTTGAAGATAATACATTTTTATTTATTCTGTAGTTGGCAGTTCCTGTTTTGGCTGATAATCATCCAGATGATAAATACTTGTATGAGATCGTGGTTGAAACAGGCCCAATGTCCAGCCATGCCACTTCCTCAAAGATAAACTTCATTCTAAGTGGAGATGAAGAAGACTCTGATGTTCGGTTGCTTAACGATCCTGAAAGGGAAACATTTAAATGTGGCGCTGTTGATTCATTCTTGATGAGCGTCCCGAGACCTCTTGGAACCCTTCAATATTTTAGAGTGTGGACAGACAGCTCGGGATTGGGAGAAATGAGTGCTTGGTACCTACTGGGCATCACTGTGCACGATATTCAGACCGGCATCATCACCAGATTTGTTGCCGATCAGTGGCTTGCAATCGATAGAGAGCCTTTTGAGGACGACATAACATTGCATGCCTCTGAAGAGAATCAGCCACTTGACCGAGGATACCTTGTCAAATCAGCTGGAACAAATGCCCTTGCAGATGATCATATGTGGTGGTCGATATTTTCGAGGCCCATTAGATCCAGGTAAAGATGCATCCTGTGGGAATAACTAGGCTTTCCAATGAAATTGTTATTTTTAGATTTTCCCGTAAAGAACGCGCTAGTGTCAGCATGGCCATCATCTATTTGTCTATTCTCACGAATGCAATGTTCTATGACAAACGACCGAAGCAAGTCGTAGATGCTTTCTTCTCTCTCAGCTTTCTTCGTGTTGACATGGTAGATGTAACCATTGGTTTCATCTCAAACATTATGATATTTCCACCAGTCATTTTATGCATGGTACTATTCAGGAAATGTAAAACTTTTAGCCGTCGTGTCAATAGGATCGATAAAGGAATAGCCTTGGGTAAGTCGACGTCTCTTTAGCCGTAACTTTGCTTATCATTAGCAGGCGAGTCAAACCGAACAGACTTTTTCTCCCATTGCAAATTGTAGAAGTCATCTTGAGTCTGGACCACTGTTTCCGTTTGGAATCCTCTTAAGTCATTGTGGCCATCAACTTTTCCTTTATTGGCAAAAAGGTGGCTATGATGTCGTCCACACGCTCCTTCAGCACGCAGTTTATTTCCCTCAAAGATTTCCTTGAAAAGTTCAAAAGCAACGACAGCAATAACTTTCCGATTTCCTTCAAATTTAATTGCCTTGTCCATGTCTCTTTTTACTAAAGAGGTCATAAAATTTTCTTCGAATTGAGTCGCAATTTCCCGCAAAAAGTTCATATATTTTTTGTAAGAAAACTTCAACCGTCTTTTACCGTTTATATCCTCCGCAGCAAAAGAAAAGAACAAAATAATCTTGCCTGACGAGTCAGGTACTACAAGAGACACTGAATATGACAAAAGGTATATTGTTATCTTTCACTATCAATGTTGATCCACACTACAAAACTCGCTTTCAATGTTTTCAGGCGAACTGTTGGTTGGCCATCGATGGGAAGAATTGTAGCGTGGCTAATATGCCTCATTTGCATCGGTGGAGGAGCTGCAATTGTATTCGCTTTTGGGATTTCCTTCGGTAACGATTTGGTTCATCAGTGGGTGACTTCGATTATTACCTCTATCTTTACGTCACTCCTTTTGACTCAGCCAATACAAGTAGACGATGATATTGATTTTGATAATGCCACACTGACCCTCCTTTTTTGTGTAGATTATCGTCATGACCCTTGTGAACGGCTTTTGTTCAAGTAATAGGCCTTGTGATGCAGAGCATGTACAAGTGGATGAGAAACCACCAACCGTTCACTTTGATCCAAATGATCCTACGATCAGTAATCTGCTTTCATGAATGAGTAACTTCAGGACTATATTTTTCTCTTCTTTCAGAGCCTAGGCCAAAGTTCAAACCGGAAAAGCGTATCATGGAACCCAACTTTTACGAGGCCTTGAAAAAACGCAAACTCATTGAGCAAGAAATGAAGGCTGTCATTCGGGACCTTGTCACGTACGTATAATATCATTAAGTTTGCCAAAATGTCTCTTTCAATGTCAATTACTTGAGACTGATGCTAACTGACAGACGGGCCTTGCTTCGAAAATTTTATTACATTCATGATATTGATATACTATTGTACTTCCTCGTTTGCAATAAAAAAAGCCGGTTTGACTTTGCCGACGAATTAAAAGTCGGACACGTCAGATACAAACATTTGACCTAAATAACAATTAAAGTACAACTCTTTTGACGTTTACCATATGAAATGTAACTTTCCTTAAAAACGAACCGTTTATGAGTTATCAACGATTCAAAAAAGGTGGTCGAGTAGCAAAAAGCCAGTTTTTAGAAAAAAGTGTGCAAAAATAGCTTAATGAAAGGATAAAAACAGATTTTTCGGGAAAAAGTACCCTTTTTGAATCGCCGATTACTCATAAACGGTTCATTTTTGAGCATAGTTACATTTCATATTGTAAACGTCAAAAGAGTTGTACTTTAATTGTTATTTTGGTTAAATTATCGTATCTGACGTCTCCGGTTTTTAATTTGCCGTCAAAGTCGACCGGCTTTTTTTTTTGCAAAGGAGGAAGTAGTATAACACGCCAATTGAACTCTTGAAATTCCAATAATGGTATTTGATAGTAATATATAGTAGTAGACGATTGGCTGCCCTTTCATTCATAAAACATACTCGATGAAAAATGAATGACTACTTTACCACGCACTTGAGAAGCGTTTGTTTCATTTCTACTATATATTTGCTTGCTCATTTGTCAAAAATCCAACTCATTCTGTTGCAGGTATTTCGCATATGTAGCCATCATTTTTGTGATTAGCTATGGAAACCGAGACCCAAATGCCTATTATGAAAAGGCTGCTTTGGAAACTGCAGTCATATTCGGAGGAATGACGTGCGAGATTGTACCAGATGATGATCCAGCATACAAAAAGTGTGACAGAAAAGAGTATCCTGTACCTCACATCAATTTTATGAAGGTAAGTACACGGAGGTTTTGGTTGAAAAGTTTTCATGAATAATTCAGGTTGGAGATGTAAATGAGTGGTGGGGATGGATGGAACGCACTTTAATTCCAAATGTAAGAGTGCAACCGTGGTATAATAAGAAGCCACCGTATGGTTTAAGAGGGTATTTGGATGATCGAGTGAATAGGATCATTGGCTATGCCATTGTACGTCAAACTAGAGAAGAAGTTGGATCATGCAAGTAAGTGCATTTACGTAGTTTTTAATCCAAGCTTTAAATCTTTTGACAAAAAGGCCAAAATCCAAGTCACATGTACTTTTAAAATCCTGTTTGTTCAGTTTTAAGTAGTGTACCTTTCTCTTAGGCCTCCTAAGGTTGTCAGGGACACGGTTGAAGAGTGCACTGGTGAGAATGGCATAATGTTTGAAGACCAACGAGACTGGTGCCTTGGATGGGTACCAAAGACAGATCCAAATTGCACTGAGGAAAACGAATTCAAATATGTTACATCAGAAACACTTCAGTCGTTGCCAGTAACGGCAGGCATGAACACTTACGGTGGTGGTGGATATGTTTTACGTCTCAGGGGATACATTGATGATATGAAAGCCAAAATAGAGCAAATGAAGACGGAGAATTGGGTCGACAACCGCACTCGCAGCCTCAGCGTCGAATTTTCTGTTTACAACACTCAAGTATTATATAAAAAATGGTTCCTATTCTGTTTTTTTTTTGTTCCATCACGGTCTATTTTTAGGTCAATATATTTGGTTTGGTTACCATTGTTGCTGAATTTGTTGCTGGAGGCATTCGCCCTTGGTATAGAATTGAAGCCATCCGCTTGTTTACTGAAGACTCATTGTTCGGATACGTCATTAAATCAGCAGAAATCTTATTTGCTGTCTCGACTTTCTACTACATGGTCAATATGATTGTGGTGATGAAAAAAGAAGGCGTTAAGGAATACTTTTCGAATAGTTGGAACTTGGCAGACATCTTCACCATGTTCCTATCTATAATCGCTCTGATCCTTTATGTCATCAGAATGTTTGCCGTGGATGACATGACGAAGGAGGTAAACTGAATTTAAAACAACTGAACTGTAAAGCTAATTAATGAATCCATTTGTAGATTGCTCGCACCAAAGGGAATTCTTACATCCGTCTTACATATGTGGCTGAACTAAACAAATACTACCAATATGTTCTGAGCATCACGGTGTTCACATCAACCTTGAAATTCTGCAGGCTGTTGTCATTCCAAAAGGCATTCATGCAAATTGGTGCAACAATTAAACTATGCTTCAAAGGGCTCTCAACCTTCATTGTCGAGTTTTGCATCGTTTTTCTGGCTTTTTGCTCTTTCTTCTTTTTCGTGCTGCAGAATTATTTGGAAAACTTTTTGAACTACTTGACAACCATTGAGAACACATTGGCTATGAGCATTGGAAAGTTTAACTTTGGCGCTCTGAAGGCAGCAGATCAAATGGCGGCATGGATCTTCTTCGCATTTTCCCGTAAGTATTTTGCTTTTTTACTTAAGGCCTATTTGACAGGAATTTAAAAACAGTGGTGGTGAACTTGATCCTGATCAACATGATGATGGCTATCATCAATCTGGCTTTTGAAGAAATAAAGGAGAACAAGGATCAGTACAAGAACAAGTTTGAACTTATTGAATACATCAAGAGGAGCGTAAAGGAAATGATTGGTATAACTGTTGCTGAGCCAATAGTTCCAATTTACTTGAGCAAGGAAGAGGCAAGAAAGCATAAACGACAACAAGGACTCGGAAATGAATCCGGAGGAGGAGAAGTTGCCGACGACTTTTCTGAAAAGGCAGATGCTCTTCTGGACTACATTAAACGAGTTTATTTGGCAGACGGCAATTACATGACTCAGGACGAAGGGAAACATTTGCTTTCCAAAATGGACAGCAGTTCGCCGCTGCAGTTGTCTGAGGAAGAGTCTGAAAAGATGAAAGGGTTGGGATTTGATGCTTTGTTCATGAACAAGTAATATGTGCTGACATATTATGCTAAATATAGACGGGTTTTATAACCATTATTATAGTTGCATGATTGCGCTTTGAATAAAGGTTAAACGCCCGCAGCTCGGGCCTTTCCTTTCCTTCCTTCCACCATGGAGTCTTTACTTGGCAAGTTGAGTAGTTCTCTTCTTTCTCCTCAGTAGGCATTTGAACTTTGAAAGAATCACGTCAGCAGCATTTGGTGAAAATGAAGGGCAAGGGATTTTTAGACTTTTCAAGCATAACAGAGCGGAACAAAGAGAATTCGTTCCTGGATGTGGACTGGATCATCAAACAACTATTAGCCATTGGAAGCCAGACCAAACCGACTGAAGATCGAGACCATTTAGTCTCGTCTCCATCAACGATTGCATCTGCCATAGCCAGTCCGTTCGTGGGCAACAACAGCAAAGGTGGTTCGACCCTATCTTCAGCCTCATTTAACACTGCTTCATCAACAAACAAAACTAAGACTTCAAAGCAAAAAAGATCGGTAAAGAAAGAAAATAATATAACGTACAACTACAATACAAAATAAGTTGCATTGTTCGAGCATGCAAAAAGAGGGCTATTGTTTTCAGCAAACAAAATTGCTTTTTTTCAAAGAAAAGACTTTTCAGACTTCATTGCAGAAAACAGACTACTACACTAATGGCTGTAATACAACAAAACAAATCGTTTCTTTCGGCTGCCATTTCCTACTACGTATACTAAAAACTTGCTACGTCACAATGGGAAAGAGTAATATTGGATCTGCTATTTTAGTTTCATTTTTTGTTGCAAAAATGTCAAACAACGGTCGACAGAGGAAGTTACTTCGTTGACCTTTTGCTAAAAAGATTCCTCCTTTTGTGTTGTTGCTGGGCTTTCATCCATCAACTATAATTAAGACTCAATTATGGAAGGTGGAAAAGCTGTTGTGGTATATTCAGTACTATCTTTAATTTTTGAACCAAAAATAACCTACACCAGAACACACACACACACACACGTGCTGTAAGCCATAACAGTATACGTGATCCTGCTCAATGTTTACGTGAAAGTGCGCGTGATATTTTAGAACTTTTCCTTGACATGAACCATGTCTGGCCATGATAAATAGCTGGGTTCTTTTGTGCATTCTTAGGGCAGGAAATCAAAGTATTTTACGTTGAAGTCTGAGACTTCACGTTGATTATAATTTCCGTGGCTTTTCAAATTCTATTTTCGCCTCTCTTCTTTCTGTCAATACTTTAATTCCGACAAGATACGTTCGGCTTACTACGTTGCCTTAATGATGAATCCGCAGACTGTGGTGGTAGCTGAAAAATTTTCATTAAATCGCATTAAGCAACCGCCTTATTATGTTCCATCTCATTATGTTACTCCCAAAGCCATCAAGGTTTATGACGTCAGGATTTTTTTGACAGCACGAAAACCGATACAGACATCAAATGGTTTTTATACATTACGATGGGAACCTAAACAGATGCATGTTCTCTTTTTACAGCGATCAATGATACCAGAGAACCAAATAAGGCAGCTTTGCCTTGTTGCAAGAGAGGTCTTTCTTCAGCAACCCATGTTGTTAGAACTCGAAGCTCCCGTGCATATTGTCGGAGACATTCACGGTCAATTTCACGACCTAATACGACATTTTGAAAAGTCTGGTTATCCTCCTGATTCCAACTATTTGTTCCTAGGTGACTACGTGGACAGGTAAAGTACAAATAAGTTGACACAATGAATACGAATCATGCTGTGTTTGTTTCCGATTTCTTTTTTCGCAGAGGGCAAGAGTCAATCGAAACGATCTGCTTGCTGTTTGCCTACAAAATAAAGTATCCAGAGAATTTTTTTCTGCTTAGAGGAAATCACGAATGCGCGGGACTTAATCGGTAAGCGTTAACCACCGCATGTTGTTG
The DNA here is from genome assembly GCA_964017235.1 of Sabellastarte sp. h YS-2021. NCBI lineage: Eukaryota > Metazoa > Annelida > Polychaeta > Sabellida > Sabellidae > Sabellastarte > Sabellastarte sp. h YS-2021. The sequence goes on from CAXHLB010000180.1 coordinate 15,252, forward strand.
ATTAACGAGGCCTTAGGCCGTCTTGGCAACCTGATTAATTGGCACTGTTAACCACATTTACATCTGGGTCATACATGCCATTACCAGCCACAACATTTCTTTTGTTTTCTTCCAGAATCTACGGGTTTTACGATGAGTGCAAGAGGAAGTACAGCATAAAGCTATGGAAAACATTTGTCGACGTCTTCAATTGTCTTCCAGTCGGTAAGTGACGTCACATCAAGGCCGAAAAAAAGGCTGCAGACAATTGTAAATTTTGTCAACAGTGGCCTTGAGAGACTTATATACTATACCACAACGCCCCTCCTGCAGCATGCCAAACGCGTTCAAAAAAAGCCTGTTTCTAATTATTAAGATTGAAAGCCAATGGCTTAGAAATTGAGATAAAGAACAAGGGGTTTTCTTTCAAAGAAACGACCGAGCAAAAAACGAACTAAGATGATACAACAAAGGCCAGTATACTTTTTTGGTAGCAAGCAACGCCTTGTGACCCCAAAAAGTCTTCCTAAAAGGAACAACTCAGCGTCTGCATTTGAAATGACGAGATAAATATCTACAGTTTGGCTTGATGCTGGTCCCAGTTGACCCCAGCAAAGACTTGAAGGGAGAAATGGGGCCTTAAACGGGGAACGGAAAAAAGTATGAAGTCCGTTGTCAGGAGTGATGACGCTGATAAAGATTCCACAAACACTGGTCGAACTTATATAGCTAAAAGTTTTGCTTTTACTTTTTTCTAGCCTCAGTCATTGAGGGAACTATTTTCTGTGCTCACGCTGGATTGTCGCCGCAACTTTACGATCTGGATTTGGTAATGGCACTGTCAAAAACACAAAAAGAGAATGGTATTTTTGCACGACATTTTTTTGCAGATTTTGGATATTCAAAGACCGGTTGAAGTGCCACAAGAGGGAATCCTCTGTGATATTCTATGGTCCGATCCGAGCAAGGTACGGGTTGAAGTGAATTTTTTTGTTATCTCTGAAGTTCCATCTTTTCTGTCCTTTAGGGGACGACGGGTTGGGAGCCAAGTGACCGAGGAGTCAGCTACAAGTTTGGTGCTGATGTGGTCGACGCATTTTTAAACCGGAACAACTTGAGCCTGATCGTTCGGGCCCATCAAGTTGTCGAGGATGGCTACGAATTCTTCAATCAACGATCGTTAGTGACTCTGTTCTCAGCGCCAAACTATTGTCGGCAGTTTGACAACGCCGGAGCGATCATGATGGTGAAGGAGGACCTGACATGTTCATTCTCAATTTTACCGGTAGGTTGCGTGTCTTTAAGCATCTCCTGAGAGCAAAGTGGGGGAGGGGCTGCTACTGAAGTAGTAGTACATACTCATCACTGGGGAAATCTGGTTGCGTGAAAGCTATGCTACAATTTCCCCAACGGCATAACTTTTTTTTAATAAAAAAAATGTTTCTAAGTAAGCAAGATGGATCGCAAAGTTTGGAGAAAAAAAGGAGCGAAAAGAAAGTATTTAGGATAAAAACGTGGGGCCAAGTCACACGAGTCATTCAAGAACTTTCTGTAACCTTTAAACGATCTATAACGGTTTGCTTGCGAAAAAACTGCTGCATCATATTCTGAATTTCTTTTTTAGCCTGGCCAAAAGAAAGAGATTGCCAAAAAAGGATCAGAATGATGACTCAAGAAGTTGCCAATAAAGGGTTACGTCGACAACCAGACCACATCTTACAGTGAAATACAACGCAAATACCTACATGACACAGTGGGTAGGCATAGTGACAAAAATTCCTCAAAGATTTGCTGATTTTCGTGTCAAATTGTAGTTTGATATCTGACTGATGACTATGGAAAGTTATAGGTTCCTGGGATGACTATTTATTGCTTAATTGTTAATTTTAATTGAGCTACTTTAACTTTTTTCCCTTTTAAAAAATATTTTCAAATGTTAACAAAAATAAAACTTTTGACTTTAAATATTTGTAGGTCGACCAATTTGTAGAAAGGCATGCCAATGATGGTATAGAATTCACACCTCATTCATTGAGAGCAAATTCTTAAACTTTTGGCTAATACATATCATAAGTAAATGGCACAATTTGGCATTAAGCACCCCCATGTATATTTAACAAGTGTGCTGCCTTTGAGCCATTCTAGCAAAAAAACAGAAGGAGGCACGACATAATGCATTAAATAAGTTTAAAAGCTTTGTAATCAGGCTTTCATTTAAGGGTAGTGAGCCAGGTCGGACCAGAGCGGAAAAAAAGTTACAGCTAATTTAGTGCCGGCAAATTGAAAAAAAATCTTCAAAAAATGTATATTTAATTGAGAGGGGAAAAAAAAGATGTTATTTTTTCTTGATGTATGTTAACTTATACTCTGCTATAACCATTGATCAAACTGTAAGATGGTTAGAATTGATCCCTGTGTATCTTCTGACCATTTTTGGCTACTATTTTGAGTTCAATCTAATTTAATTGGCACACTATGATAATATTTTTAGACTTCATAATCAAACTTTGTTTTGGATTCTGTTGAAACAAATAAGCAATGGTGAAACACCTATTCATAAGAAAATTTGTGTACTTCACAACTTTATATTAGTTTTTAAAGTCACAAATTGACTTGAACTACCTTTAAAACCCTTAGAAAATCTATTATTATGTACTGTTTTTTCCAATTTACTCCTCATTTCTAATATATTGCAATTTCCCGAAATATATTCATTCTACAAAAAATTCATTGAAACAAAAGTTGTAGATTTTTGAAAAATACTGCACAATGAATTTCATAACAAATCCCCTAACTGGCCCTGAAGGTCTTAAAATTTAGCTTAAACTTTTATTTTTTGACAATATTCTGGCTTGAAAATTTGTTAAAGCAGAAACTAATCTTTATAAAACTTTTACTTATTTGATCCTGGACAACATCTTGGGTCATGAAAATTGGCTGGAGTTGGCTAAAATGCCCATAAAAATTACCTGAGAGAAAGAAACATTAGGGCCTATTTTATTGAAAAGTTTCCTTTAATTAAATCATATATTTTTTTGAATTTGAGAAAAATTCGGGAAATCATAAGGTCATGCAAAACTTGCTCTAAGCTGTCACAACCATTTTTGACCACTACCTAACTATTACAGTAACCATAACGCAGAGTAGAACACTTTGTCACTATGCTCACTGAATTTTACCCACTGTGCATGACTACTTCTACTATTGCTACCCACAGTCGTAAATTACGTCATAGCACCATCGACGTTACAACTTTGAGGTGGAAAAATACATGGCATGGATTGAATTTGAATTTCGTTTTCTTTTTTCATACACTTTTTGGCAATGGCAATATATATTTACTAGTAGTAGTAGTAGCTTTTTGTGCACTTTACCGAAAAAACATTTCATCCAGTATTCCTGGTTTTTTTTTTTTTTTTTTTTTTTTTTTTGCCGAAATTGCTGTACTTTTAATGGTTTACAATAGTAGTATCAACTTGCTTCTTAGAAAAAATGCATTCTTACTATGAATACTTTTTTACTCTTTTGAAACTCTGAGCAACTGTGGCCTCTTGCATTACACCATGACAGGAAGTGGGAGCTGAAGTGCCTTTTCTTCCTTGTAAAGCCTTATTTTCGGAGCCATCCATTACTCTTGGAAGAGGATGATGACACGTCTTCGTTAAGATGTTTTGTAAATGATTGTTTCGTCAATGAGATCTTCTGCATTTCGTTTTCAATTCGTTCGATGGCGGATAACCGGTCCAAGACTCGCTGTGCTTCACGTATTCCGCTCAGCCTGGCCCCCAGCATTTGACCCCAAAACTGGCCATGGGTGGCTTCACCGGCAAACAATAATCTTGGATCGGCTTCACAAGGCAGTGGATTGGAAAGACAGTCGAAGTCGAAATCCTCAGTTTCCACGGTAGGATAAGAGCATGTTCCCATCGAGTATTTATCATTTGTCCAGCAATGTCGATGTATCCTTGACGGGGGATTGAGCCCTGGGTCGCCCGTGAAACGACGTAATACGTCAGTCACTGTTAACATGATCTGCAGCAGAAAAATGACACGGATTAAGGCGTGTTGCGTGTTTTATAAGTACGTTCTCGAAGGTTCAACGTGTGCCCGATGCCAGGATTAAGTAATAAGAACTGTGTCTTACAGATCTAGGTCGAATAGCAACATGAGGGCGTTTTAATATAGAAGTATCACTTTAAAAGAAAACTATTCGCTATTATTTTCACAAGTTGTAAAAAACGCCGACATTCTCGGTAGATGTGTTTGGCTCGCATACTAATGAGTTGTAAGTGGGCCATATGCCCCTTGCTGCAAGTGTTGTTGGCATTGTCTGCCTCATTATCAAAGGAGGTCAGGGTTAAAAAATGGACTTTAAGTACCTCTTCGTCGTCCAAGTCGTCTGCAATGGCAGCGCTGTCACCAGCCACCCAGCACATTAAAAGATTTGGATGGTTTTCGACCTCGGAAAAATTGCTGATTCCTCTGTACCAGTGGCGACGGTATTCGTCGTGATCGCCGTTGTTGAGATCTCGCCTGCTTAGTGATCTGGTCGAATGTTCAGGCCATGCCAGTTGAATTCCACCTTCCCCCAGAGCCCACCAAGGATCTTTCCACTCCAAGAAAATTTTGGACGACTGACCATTGCCTATGTTCATGATGCTTTGTACCTTATAAAATATAAAAGTTAGCTTTAAAAGATTGACGTTTTCTTTTATAAAAGGACTAACCTTTTCGCTCGTTAACCTTGGATGGAATAAATGATTGTGGGAGGATTTTAATACTCCTATTGGCAATGTGCAAATGACGTAGTCGGCGTTTATAATTACTGAAGAGGAGGGTGAACCGGTCAACTCGTCATATTTTCTGCATTCGACTGTGATTTTGTCCGGTAAATGGGGATCGCGCGACAGCAGCGACCAGTCTATATGTTTGACAACATGGCCCAAGCGGATGCATCGCTTTGGCAGAAGATCCGACAACTTTTGGCCAAGCTTATTGACACCTGCAGGAACTATGACATGACCTCCAGGCAACCTTGTTCTACCCTCGTTGCTTCCGAGCATTTCAAGGCGAATTTTTGCCAAGTCATCTCCGCATTCGACAGAAAACACTCTTGCCAGTCCAGATAAAGCAAGGTCGACTTCAGTCAGCAGCGATGGGTCTGTAAAGAAGTAAGTACAAAATTCATATAAAAAATATGTGCTTTCATAGACGTGAATGGAGGACATTTAAGGTGGTTTACCTTTAGCTTCTGGTGTTTTTCTCAAACTCTCTAACGCCTTTCGCTTACGGCCATTGTAAAACGTCGAAAGTCTTGTACTTTGCAAGATAGCATTGCCACTTCTGTCTAAAGAATGTTGATGCTTTTGGTATTGGTTTTTGTTGTACTGATCAGCCTCGTCTAATATACTGTTGAAGATTTCATAAGCATGGTTGCTTGCGCTGAATGACAGTGGTAGTCCGTCTGGTTTGTAAAAGTACCCCTTGGTGGTTGGCCACCTTTTCAGCAGGTTATCACCGTCATTATCCTCCGTATCCTCGTGCAGTCTCTGCACCTCACTTCCTAGCAACTTGAATCGATTGGCAAGGTTGTACACGCTGTTAGCAGGACATCCGCCATGGATCCACTGAGCACCGAGTTCCAGCGGATTTCCGCCTTGTTTTATCGTATGAATCCGGCCACCTATTCGATGCCTGGCTTCAAGAATCACTACATCTTCGACACCGTTGTTTACCAAGTGATGGGCGGCTGACAATCCGGACAACCCAGCCCCGATGATAGCGACCTTGAATCCCGTCTTTTCCCTTTGCACGGGATGTCTTGGCGGTATCGCTGGAGGTGTTATCATTCTACTACAACAACAAAAAATATGTAGGGATTTTGCTTATCAAAGTACCTGCTGTATCAGGTATCCTTCGACCTTAATTGCAACGCACCTGCTGCCCTTGTTGTGTGGGAGAGCTAATGCCTGCTGTGCTACAAGTATATACAGCACACACGTTTATGGCGGGCACGTATTGATCGTCACTGTACTCCTGGGAGTTTTGAAGTCGTTTTCGTTCCCCAAATTCTTACTTATGTCAATAATTTTGACACGAAGTCTACATGGTAAACAATCAAACACGTACGTACCCAAGGAGAAGAAGTTCCGTCGTCTGTGCAACCTTTTTAAGAATTCTAAACTTGTATTGAAATGAGGGAGACTCCAGAGACAGATATACTCACTTCTTTACTCCTTTTTCCTCCCGGCAGGAGACTTTGTTCAATTTCTCACACCGACGCAACTTGTCGTAGAAGGTATGGCGAAATTCGAGATCTTCACGGTGTCATAGTTTCAAGTTGTTCGCTTGTGTCACAAGTGGCTGAGTTTTTCTCATTCTTGTTAAACACTTGTTAAGCATGAATCTCCGTTTATGACTCATGCATGGTAATTTCTCTGGAGCATCGCTGTACATTTTCCACGTCACCTTATGCAATAAAAGTTCGCTGTATAGTAGCAGCTCAGGAAACCGCGACTGCACCATATTTTTCCCTATATATTAGTGGCAGGAAGTACTACATATATATTTGCGTTTTGAGCGATATCAAATTCAGTGCCGCTGTGGAACTTTATTGCATGTGTATGCAATAGACGCGTGGTGAAATTTTTTTTGAGAGAAAATCCTCTTTTTTGAGGGGAAGATTTTCTTTTCTTCTATGCATTCGGTACAGATCCCAAAGCATATATGAAAAAAAGTTCAAACTTCAATATTGAAATTAAAGAGTCCTTTGAGAGGCTCACTTGAAATTTGATTTGATGCACTTTGTGATTGCAAAAAAAGGGTCCTTTTTGTTATAGTAGAGCAATGGTTTGAATTAAATTTTGATATTACATTTTTCCTCTTTTGTAACGACAAAAAATCTGCAAAACCACACACAATAAAAGCTATTATTGCCATGGGGTTTTATCTACGATATATTGGAACTGCGTGTCCATGAACAACTATTACCACGACCGTCCTATAGTCTCAGTGGACACGAGGTCCCACTCAAGAGAAAAACCCTATCACGAAACCTCCCTCTGAGGAAATCTTTCAAAAAAAATATATAATGGCCACCTGACGCCATTGTTTAGGTTTCAAGTTCAGGGACTAATGATGATTTATTAATTCATCAAATTTCATCTATTGTTGCTTCTTCCAAGGATTTTCATTCATAACCTATCACCACTGAAGAATTGTCTTCCTTTGTGAAATGCAACTATATCATCACGCTATTTCATTATTTTTACGTAGTGGACACCATTGATATACTTTCTTAAAACTTAAATCCAATTTAACTCTATAGTGATTTAAGAAATACCTTTATCGAATGAATCAACTTTGAATTTGAACAGCATTTGATTTGAATGAAAGTAAAAAAAAAGTCAAACAGAAAAAAGTTATTTTTTTCAAAATAGAAAAATTGACAGAAAAAAATATAATGAAAACAAGATGAGAAATTCGACGAATTGCAAACATTATTACTACTATACTAACAATATACAGCTTGCAATTACGACACAGATGTTTCCACCAAGAAATTTCTCACATCCTTGGCTTTTGTAACACGAATTATTGTGTGCATGTTCAATGTATAATAGTATTGTTGCTATGCAACAGAAACTGCATTTTTAGAGCATTAAAGTAGTAGCATTTGCAGCATTTTGCACAAATAGGGTGGTGGTTATATTTTGGACCAACTTTTGATGGCATTGCCTTGAAGCTCTTTTTTTTGCGCTAAAAAGACCTTCGCATTGATGCAAAATTTCTTGGCACTGAAAAAACGGTATCAGATGGCATAATTACTCCTACTACTAAACGCAACGGTTTCGTGTGTTTTACTGGCAACTGGTGCTGACACAAATCCTTGACAAGAACCACAAATTATCATTTTGCATTTATGTTTTTTTTTTTGTAGTATATATTTTCTTTTCGGGAAAACACGTCACAGATAATGTCCATATTATTGCATCGGAAATGCCTTGAATAATATCACAGATAATGGTGAAATATAATTGCCTTATCATCTTCTAAAAAGGTTACTTATGGTGGACACAATCGAGTTGAAGGTCGACATTATCAACGCTGAGGACATTGACGATTCGTCAGACGTTTTGAAAGTGGGTTCCACTGCTGAAAACCGATGGCGTTTTTCTTGAGATTGCTGTAAAAAAATGTTCCCGAAATTCATGGACTTTTTTCGACGCTTTTTGCGCTTCGGTTTCCTCTTACGACGACTGAAAATGGACGTGAAGTCGTCGTCTTCGATCTCAATGCCAGCTCCAGACAACCACTCTTCGAAGGATAAGTCGAACGAGGGCGCAGGCTCCAGATCAATGGGCTCAATGACCGGCTGAACAACTGGTTCGGCGATTGGCAAAACACGTTTCAACAAAGGATGCCTCCTGCTTTGGTCTTCCAATCCAATGAGTCGTTCAAAATTCGATGTCTTTCGTGGAGCTGGCGTTGTGGAACCAATCAACTGGTTAAAGGACGTCCTGCTTTCCCTTCCGTCTTGGTTCCGAGCCTCATACGACTCTGAAAACTCATCCTCCCACACACTAAAGTCTCTCACATTCCAATCATCCGGAGGAGGTGCAAAGATGTTTAATTTGGGAAACAGATCGGGCCTAACACGGCCGTAAATGGGTTTCTTATGGTGATGCCTTGGCCGGTGATAATGGGTGACTTTTTGAGGCGGTGGTGGATGGTAATGCTCTTCGTAAACTGGTTCCGGTTCATAGTAAACAGGCTCAGGTTCGTGATAGACGGGCTCAGGCTCTTGATACACGAACTCGGGTTTGTGATAGACAACTTCGTGACTAATTGGTTCTTGGTACACAGCTGGTAATGGTTTAGCAACCGTGGTATGTGGTGTAGGCAAATCTTCATAGACTTCAATGTATTCAGGGTCAGGTTGGTGGTAACTTTTGATTACAGTTCTTGTATGATGCTTGATTTTTCGTGGTTTATGAAAACTCGGTGGTTTGCCGTAATTTCGCGGTCTTTTGTGATGTCTGCGGGGAGCTTTGGTTGTGACAGGGTAAGGAGCCTTGGTAGTTGCGATCCTTATCTTCTTCTTAGGCTTTTTCGTGGTTGTGTAGCGAGGGATTTGGTCCTCAACGTAAATGTATTCGTGAACAACTGGATCAGTGTAGTCTACATATTCGTATATATCTATATCTGGCGGATCGTAGTCTGGACGCGGAGCGTAGGTCGTGGTAAAAGTAGTTGGCCGGACGGTGGTTGTGGTGGTAGAGTAGGTTGGCCTCTTGGGTGACATGTACGACTTTAGGACAGGTTTAAAGTCGTCAAACTTGATGCTTGGACGTCGAGTTGTGGCCAGGTTGACCTGGTTGGGCCTGACCACGGCCTTGTAGGTGGTTGTGGTGGGAATGGACGGAGCATAGGTCGTTGTTAGTGGCCTGGCAGTCGTCATTTTTGTCGTCATTGCCACTGACATGAAACATTTATCTTCAAATTGATTTGTTGGTTCACCCCCATCTTCTTCAGCGTTTGTCTTGTACCTGACTTCGACATTTTTGTCATGCACGATGTCATAGGATAAAGGATTGCCTTCATCTTTGCCTGCAGCAAAGATTTCAACGACCTTTGTTGATGGGGATGTAGTGGTCGTGCTGTAGCCAGCCGGTAAAAAGGGGTTTGCATTGACAGGGATGTTTGCATGCGGGCTTGAAACGCTGAGTCATCGTAGCTTGGAACATACGAATCACTGTACGTTGGAGTAGGAGGGGGTTTAGGTTTAGGTTTAGGTTTCGGCTTGGGTTTTGGTTTCGGCTTGGGTTTTTTGGGCTTCTTTTTCTTCGGTTTCTTTTTCTTTGGTCTTTTAGTTGTTCTTCTGGTTGTTTTGGGTTTATAAGTTGTTTTGGGCCTTTGATAGTGTACCTTGGTTGTTGGCCTGTAAGTGGTGGTTGATTGTGGTGGCTTGTATTTGGTTGTTGATGGGGTTGGATAAAAGGTGGTCGTCGTTTGTGGAGTAAAGTTTGGAAGCAAGGAGCTGAACGTAGACGTTGTCGAGTAGCTTGTGGTTGGGGGTGGGACCATATGACGTGGTTGTTGTTGAATAAGGAACAGCTGTTGGTTTGGGAGCGGGAGCTTTATACTTGGCCGCTGGTTTTTGTTCTATGTACTTTGGCATCGGTTCCCCGTTGGGAACCAATACGATGGTTGGTGGTTTATATTTGGTAGTGGTCGTGGGGGCAAAGTACGAAGTTGTTGTTGGTGAGATTGTTGAGGTTGCTTGCCCCGTTTTGGGCATGTAAACGGTGCCTTGGTCAAGGATCTCGTTGGTTGGTGTCACCATGAACATTTTGTAAGGTATATTTTTGGTAGTCTGAACTTCAGATCCCAAGATCCCTTTTCTGTCAGTTTTCTTCTTTGGAGCCGTGTAAGTTAAAGGATTTTCAGGTGCAGGGTAGCTGTATCCAGACGACCTTTCATTGGCACTGTCCTGATCTAGAAATGTTAATGCCGGTTTTTTGACGTAATTCGGCTCTTCTTCTTCTTCCTGATATTCATAATCTTCATACTCTTCTTCCGATTCTGGAATTGGAGGTGGAATCACGGGATTGACGTCGGGCGGGGTAAGGGTAGCCAGATATCGTGTTGTTTCCGGCGTAGGAGCCGATGGATCGGAAAAAGGCACGTGTCTTACATCGCTTATCTCAGTGTCTTCTTCGTAATGCTCGTAGTCAGACCCGTCTTGATATTCGCTCGGTTCTTGTGATGGTCCTGGTCGCTGGTTACTCTCCTGGTATCCTTCAGAATCTCCAGGATGTTGACGATATGTGTTTCGGCTTGGAAGGTCGTCATTTTGGTGGGAAAAACTGCCATGGTGCTTCGGATAGTGGTGTTCCGGATGTATTTCCGGTTCAGGCGTCAAGTTTTCGTGATATCTGTAGTCGGATTCTGGATTTTCTCGATACTTGGGGCGTTCACGAGGAGTAAGGTTTTCGTGATATCGCCTAGGAGGTTCTCTGACTTTGGGTGAAGGCGGTACATAACCAGGAATTTTGTTGCCAAACCTCTTTCCGTGGACGAACCGCAGTCTCCGGCGCTGTTCCTTTTAGAGCGTCTAAAATCGGACCTCGTTTCTTGCTGAAACTCGCTTGTCGAGGCCGGTTTGGTCTTAACCTGAGAGTGGTTGTTGGCATTGGTCTGGCTGTCGTGGAATGCATCGGGATTGGAGTGATGAACATGCTGTTCAAATGCGCCGGATTCTCATTAACGCTTCGTCTTGTAGAAACCTGTTGATCTGGCTGTCCACGGGGATCGTACGTGGGTCTCATCCGCTTTCTGGCGGCTTCTTTGGACAAACGTCTCCGAATCGGACCTCGAACAGGTTTAGGAGACATGTTAAAAGACACACGACTCGTCCACTGCCCTCTTGAACCAGTTGAAAGACCAGGTACCTGAGGTGGCCTCTCGTATGTTGATCGCATTTTTCGGGGATCTGGGCTGCTGGAAGTAATCTGAGGAGCCCATGTGGTCCT
>CAXHLB010000181.1:0-19630 GCA_964017235.1 Sabellastarte sp. h YS-2021
GAAGCAGAGAACAACAAAATGGTATATACTACACTTTTTTATTCTACCATCCAGCAGTAGCTTTCCCGAAACAATACAAGCAAGCCACCGCTGAATCTTTCAGAGTTATCTTTCAGATCACGTCGGCATTTCTTTCCTTGATGAAGTAGCATTATGTGGCAACTTATAGAATGAAAAGACATTGCTGAATGATTTTATTGTCAATAATTCGAACAATAAACATGGCGAATTTGGCGATACAGCTATGTAGTAGTAGCCACGTGTTGCTAATCGGAAAGTTATACTATTGCTAATTTGAATCCCATTCTGCGTTCGTGTTTGTGAAAAAAAACATACTAGCTGTACCTACAGCAACCAAATTTCACTTTGTAAGCCATTTTCAGTTTGTTCGCGTGGTTGCTTAAAATAATGTGAGGTCCATTTTTTTCGTTCTCCTAAAAAATACTACTACTCTACTCTACTACTGTAGCACATAGGCGAGCAAAGGGGTGTCAGGAGGTGTAAACCTGCACTCGTTTTGATTTTTTTGAGTCTCTTTAATTTTGACCCCACTCCCTCAAGAATGGCTTTTTGATACCCTTGCCATAGTAGCAGTGGACATTGGATTTTGAGATGATGACTTTTTTTTCTTCAGAAACGGTTTACCGCCAGACGGACGGATGCATTTCCTCCGTCAGGGCCTACAGTACACCTTGTGGACAATGCAAAAGTTACCAAACAAAAGGCGAATTTATGCAAAAAATGCAAAGGTTACGTAACACAACCAGAAAATCAGGATGATTTGTTTTTGTATCGAACTGTAGTTTATACTTCCTCGTTTGCAAAAAAAAGCCGGTCAACTTTGACGACAAATTAAAAATCGGAGACGTCAGATACGATAATATGACCAAAATAACAATTAAAGTACAACTCTTTTGACGTTTACCATATGAAATGTAGCTATGCTCAAAAATGAACCGTTTATGAGTAATCGGCGATTCAAAAAAGGTACTTTTTCCCGGAAAATCCGTTTTTATTTTCTTATTAAGCTATTTTTGCACACTTTTTTTTTTTCTAAAAACGGACTTTTTGCTACTCGACCACCTTTTTTGAATCGCTTATAACTCATAAACGGTTCATTTTCAAAGATAGTTACATTCCATATGATAAACGTAAAAAGAGTTGTACTTTGTTTGTTATTTAGACCATATGGTTGTATCTTGCATCCCCGATTTATAATTTGTCGTCAAAGTCACACTGGCTTTTTTTTTATTGAAAAGGAGGAAGTATTTAATATTAAGTATTAAGTAAACTATATGCGTGATGGCTTGACTATAGTTAATGTGATACTAGATTCGAGTGGTTATGGGATATGTGAATACGGATACACAACAGTTTTAAATAGTACACACATGCATGTACATGAAAGATCAAAGCACACCTGAACTCGGTTTTAGGCTTGAAATATATATATACACTTTAGAGGACCTACTACCACTACTACTACAGCAAAGCCATCAAAGTTTGTAGGATCAAACCTAAAGTCTTTAAGCTATAAAAGCAACATCTTCTAAGATATAGATTTGGTACTCATAATAACACACTATATAATACTGCGAACAAAGTGTTAATTACTATAATAGAAGTAACTACAATTACTACTACGTAGTAGTAGTCTTATGCTTGCTCTATTACTATAGTAGTAGTTCTATAACAACACTCCCAGGCTTCAGTCTTGTCAGCTGACAAATGGACCCAGACAAAGCTGGCAAATGATGTTGTTCATAGTCTGCCTATGATCGACGTTAACCTCCTATTAACTTCAAATTACGTTAACTTAGGTCCATTTTGACGGGAAAAAACCCGGTCATAAATTCAAAATCTCGAAATTTCTTCTTTGATTACTTTGGGTTTTAACAGAATTTCAAAAAAAGTACAAAAGATACTTTATCTACTACAACTACTTAAGAGAGATTACTACGTATGTAGTACTAGAACAACGTGGGTTACGTGGCAAACCATCTTCGAACAAAATCTGAAAGTCAAGACATGTCCTCTTCAGGATAAAGTACGCAAGGTGCAGGTAAAATACTATACTACGTAGTACGTGGTATATGTAGTCATTTAGGGATGAGCATAAGCAGTGAGGAGAGCATCAAGCATAAAAAATTGGATGACTTTTATACCTGAACCGATTTTTATAACCTCGAAAGCTGCCAAGGACTGTAAAATCTTTTTTTGAGGGATGAAGCATTTTAAAGTTACAACAAGGCCACTGGCAATCAGTGGGAAACCGAAAACATACATTTAGGTTTTTAAAGCACAAATTGAAGTCGTGGTTCATGCATGTCATTTTGTTTAGGCTTTCGCCTTCTTAAAGTCGGTTTTGGTAAGAATGAAAGAAATCAAATATTTTTCCATTGATGCAAACGAAAGATACGATCATTGTGATATTTAAAACATGATTTATATTTAGAGGAGGGAATTGAGATTGTTTGTAAGGTTGATTTGGATGTTTTATAGCAATATCTATCAACTTCATGAAATAATGATAAATGGAGTTGAAATGTCACAAAATAAATGAAGTAAAAGTATAATAGAAATTCGTATTCAATAACGATTTTTTTCCGAAAAAGAGGAGGTACATGGCGAAAAAGTATCATGGTCACTGCAACAAATACTCACTTTACCTGACTTTTGCACGTAGCATCTACAAGAGTAACTACTAAAAAAATGCCTTAACCCAATTGAACGAACGGTCACGGACTAAGGTTAACTTTTGACCAATTTTGCCCCTTCTATGTAGAAACCGATCGAATCTTTTTGAAGGCAATTGAACTCGTTTTTTCCTGCAGAGTCCATTTTTTTCAAGCGGAATATAGTACAGTCAGGACCATTTATATCGCGATCAAGATATCTCAGCTCTGGTGGGTTGTATCAAAGAACTAATGGCACTTTAAGAAGTCCAACTTTGCGAGAACTATAAGGTTCAACCATTAAATCTTGCCCAAGTCGCACCAGAAAAAAGTTCCAGAGACCAAAGTTGAAAAAATCCCAAACTACATCCTGAAAATGGCATTTTTCACCCGATGATTCCTTGGGTTTACAACATTCATTGTGTAACATTAATTCTTCATTATGTATTTTTGGTAACGGTCCAATTTGTCGCGGTTCCGTACGTCGCAGGTCATTTGATTGCAATTTTTCCTATCTGTTCGTCGCGGTCCTTCTCGCCGCATCACCTGTGGGTCGCAAGGACTGCCAGTTGCGGTGTTAGAGGTCGCTAAACTGCACGTCGCAATACAAAATTACCGCGGCGACGATCAATATTTTTTTTCCCCCAAAGGGCCAAAAATAAGTCTAACTTTGAATCGAAATTGTAACTACAAGTAGTAGTAGATGGCGCAAAAAGGCGCAGATATGATGCTCAAGGGCAGATTTTTATAGACATTTACTACGAAGTACTACTACTATACATAACACAAAAGGATTCAAATATAGTAACTACAGTACATCAAGTTCTTTAGGTTAAAGTGCAAACATTACTTTTGAAATCGAGCCGTCTGTAAGCTGATTAATTGCCGATTGGTAAAGAATTTGAAAAAAAAAACCCAAGTGGCTTAAAAACGTAGCTTATATCGGCTTATATGTACAAAGTAACGAATCAAAAATATGGTAGTATTACCATATCATTCTTGGTATTACCAAACCCACGTAAAAGCTCCGCGATTTGGGGTTTTTTGAAGGTTAATTAACCAACGAATTTTATTTTTTAAAATTGTCATAAAAATTGCAATGAAATTTTCCCAATCTCATACAATAGTAGTAATAAAAAAACGACGAACATGAGCAATAACCGCGACCTGCGGCACCGTGGCTGGCAGTTCTCGCGACCTACAGGTGATGCGACGAGAAGAACCACGACGAACGGATAGAAAAAATCGCAATCACATGACTTGCGACGAACTGAACCGCGACTTCTGGACCTAGAACCGTATTTTTATGAGCAAATACCAAAGAAAAAACTTGCTAAAATGTACCACGGCGATTGCAGAATCAGTCAAACAGGGCGATTTTGGTGACCTCTTTTTGGCAGCAATTTTCGCACAGTAAACGTGATTTTTGGTCAAAACCAACGATTCCAGAAAAAATTTACATCTTTTGGGAGTAAGATTGGCAAAATTTTTTGCAATTATCTCTGACGGTTTTCATATACGAAAGAAACACTTTCGCCTGGTCAGCAATTTTTTTCGCACTCAACTTTATTTAACAAAAGTTTCTCCTAGAGACATGAACTATGGCTTAATAGAAGCGAAATGGTCGGTTTGATATAATAAAGTGGTCTTAGTTTTTTGATACAACCAACAGGAGTCGAGAAAAATTGAAGCGTGCGAAATAAATGGTCCTGACTGTATATGTTAAAACTGTTTCAGGCCAAATTACAACGACAGCAGCCGTGTTTAGGGATTCTTAAGCAAAATTTGGTCCCTTCAGCATTTTAAAACAAACAAGTCGCCCGTAATACAGTAAAAAGTAGGAGTTGTAGTTGTGCCTTCGAATCAGGAACTAAGGCCCTATTAGACGTATTCACGTATAATTCTGATATCAGTCACTTACAAGTCTAAGGCCCGTTTCCGTTGTATTTGAGATGTCCAGAGTCGGGCTGTGTCCGTTTTTCAAAGTTTGGATGGCCACCACGTAAGAAAACACCCAAAATCTCTCAGGCATCAATTAGCCTTTGTTCCGATTGTAGCACGTAAAACGATTGTACGTATACTACTCTACTATAATACGTAGTATTGTCTATCCTTTTTAACAACAACAAACCGGTCTGCGTGCAAAAAGGGATTTCAGGGTGAAGCCATGCAATCCCACAAAGTTGAACGTCACGATTTGTCATTTTATTATTACCGGTAAATCGCCTCCTACGTGCAAACCACTTAGGATCACCTACTTTGAAACACTCTTGGTGTCAGAGTTTTTGCGCGTGAAGGTTGCGTAAACAATGCGACAAAGTCTCCACGCAGGGTGCGTGCTGACCCGCTACATAAAAAATGTAAACAATGACGTTCAACTTTGTGGGATTGCATGGCTTCACCCTGAAATCCCTTTTTGCACGCAGACCGGTGTGTTGTTATTAAAAAGAACAGACAATAAACGTTCACGTTCAGAACCGGACAGATCCTGAATTTATAACAACGGTGCATCGTGGATTAACAGCCAGATCTACAATGCATGGGTGCAACGCGTGAACGCGTGCAACGTTGCGGAACGGAAAATGCTTGGGTATATAATTCATAGGTGAGCAAGCTCTTTGGAGCTACTATAGGGTGACTACATAGGGTGGGGTCTTAATTTTTTTTTTTTGGGGGGGGGTTATAAAAAATTATTTCAGGGTGGGGCTGAGGGGGGGGGGTCAACAAAAATTTGTTATTGCTGATTTCGGCTTTTTAGGTCAAAAACTGGCGCCAGCCGGCGAAATTTTTTTTCTCATATTTTTTTCTATTAAAAAAAAACCGTCGCCAGCTTCAAAATCTCAAAATCTGGGTGCAGGAATAAGGTGCTTTTAAGTGACATATTAAGTTGCTCTTAAGTGACAAACCCCACGTCAATAGTACTAACACCTACACCTGTTTTAAAAAAAATGAGAAAGGCAGCTACTAAGAGATCATTGGACGTTTGGTTCGAATTCAAGTGGCAAAACAATCCTTAATAAAGTTCCTTTATTTGTTTGCAGCCAGAAGAATAGAGTAGAAGCTACCATGATGCAAGCCACGAAAGGCGTACAACACTGGTTAAACATCCATTGATAAGCTATGAGGGCAACGAAGCTTTGGTCTAACAATGTCCAATAACAACCCCAAATTTTCATCGCATTACTCGAATGGCAAAGTGGACAATGACTTCACTTCAATCGAGGAAACCAAAGGGAACATTGGTAGAGTGGGCATTGATCAGTTCAACCGCCCAAAATACAGACAAGACAGCTACGGTGGAACAGATGGCTTGGACAGCATCAATTCTCTCCCACCTGTTCCAAGGCCTCCGTCCAAACCCAATGTTTTGGTGGATGACGAGACCGTCTGTCCGGTGTGTGGAGAAACCGCTCCAGATGATGACAAGCACCACCTTCACTACGGTGGTATCTGCTGCTACAGTTGTAGAGCTTTTTTTCGGAGGTGTCACCAAGGAACCAAGACTCCCAAGTTTGAGTGCCGCAATGGAAACACTGGCAAACGTTGTCCAATCACCATGAAAACACGCAGAAAATGCCAGAAATGCAGGTATGATCGTTGCCTGGAAATAGGAATGGAATCAAAGTGGGTTCTTACGGGTGATCAAAAAAAGGTTCGATTCAGAAACTTGTTGGGGAAACGAAAGAGATTGGAGATGAATCGGCCTCAACCTGAATCAAGTCAAGAGCCCGATTTTACTGATCAGACTAGGTTTCCCGCCGCTCCTCCTGAGCCAGTTGTCAGTAGTAGAAATACTGCGTCTACTAGTAGCATTCCATTCGGGCATGAACCAATCCTGCCTCAACAGCAGTGTGAGTTGATGGACAGCCTTTTGAAGCAGAGGGCTTTACAACAACAAAGGAGAGCATTTGAACAACATCAACATCATTTGCAAACACTGATGTTTCATCAGCAAAGGGCATATCTCAACGGGTCGGTCGGTGAGTTCAATAGGCTTTCATCTGCGCTGATAAACTCACAACAGGAGGCCACACGGTCAGAACAGAACAGGTTATGCTCACTGACCGACAGCAGTTACCAAGCTCAAAGGTTATACAACAAGTACTTGCCTTGCAATCCTCAGTGGGGCCTTGCAATGAATAACAAATACTTTCCAACGAACCCCCATCAACAACGTTTCCCAGCCTTTACCAAGGGCCCTTCAGAACCGGTGGTTGTAGTCAAGAAAGAAGTCCTTGACGTGTATCCCGGAGACACGTATTCTGATGCCACGTCAGATCAAAGTCAAAAGAGAAATATTTTAAAAGATGACGAGGACGCAGCAAAACGGTGCAAAACTGAGCACACTTTGCCTGGAACAGAAATGGAAATTCTGCAGAGCATGAAGGCAAATACAGGGATTACCGCGTCCCCTGAATCAAACAGGTCGGCGCAAACGAGGCTGAAAGTGAGAATGCAGAATTATCCCAACTTTACCGAGATATGTTCAGTGAAGTTGATTTTTCTGTTTCGATGACTGACAGATTGGTTTCAAACAAAGGCGATGTCGCCGCCGACAACAACACGCCCGCAAACAGTCCTGAACATCCAGCTAGCTCGGCCGAGTGTCCAGAATCAGAAGTGGGCGACGTGTCAGTGTCAATGAGGGCTAGAATTGAGACGATAATATTGGGATACAACTCTTGCTGCTCAAAATTTAAAACTTCAATTCAATTCGTCAAGAAGCTGGTCAGTCTTCACAACTTGTCTGAAGCCAACCTTCAAGAATTGGTCAATTTTGTCGCAAAGGACAGTACAAAGCCCAAACAGCCTCTGGACGAACACAAGACATTTGCTCACTTACTCGTGGACCATTTTAGCAATTTGTTGGCTTCTCTCGAGTCATTCATTCATCTCAGTTCGTGTTTCGCAGTCTGCCAGTCGAAGATCGACAAGAGCTGTTAGCCAGGAACGGTCAAATATGCATACAGTACATTCTTGCCAGGTATTTGAGTGCAGACGTCGCTGTGGAACAGCTTCAGTGGCTTCTGAACTTTCACATATCCTTACCAATGTGGGCCAGAGCTCCAAGTCCTACATTCGCTGAAGCCAGATGAGTTTGTCGAGCACCTAAAGCACCTTGTTGATTGCCAAATGAAACTGGCCGAGTACACAGCCTTTAAGAAGGCGGTAGCGATCATTGGAAAGTGTTTCCAGTACCCCTTCTTTTACACTGGACTCTTGGCCAATCTGTTCTTTTTTTATTCGGACAACACCTACCAACTTACAAATCCCCAGCGGGTCAAACGAATATATGCGAGAACCTAGCCATAGTCAGGGCCGGTTACGAAACAATATACCAAGATGTGGGCCTGTCGAATGTGCATGCCCTCATCAAAACGTTGCTCATAACTCGAAGTTGTTCAGTAGGTTAACTGACAGGAACTTGAAGGAGTCCATTTCGTCGCCAACTGTCATACCGTACAGATACACGACAGACGAAGAATTTTGCTTGAAAGACCGCTTGGAAATGTTTCAAGGTGCGTACTACAAGCAATCGCCAGGTGACTATTTGATTGAACTCTTCATCGACATCACTGTTCATAAAAAGCCTATTCCTCATCATCTCATGCCGTCTGCAATAAGCCTTTGCATCGAAAGATTCAAAAGGGTTATTCATCTCCATGAAGAGTACAACGAGCTGGGACCAGTTGGACAAACTCCAACTGTGGAAGAACAACTTCGCAATGGCAGTTGCTCTCAATATCATTAAAATGGAAACGGCCCAAAGCCCCAAAGATCAGCTCCGCTACTTGATGGGTCACCTCAAACGGGGTAACGAATGGGAGATGGACTTCAAACACATTTGTGACCTGAATGAGTTGGAGTTTTTGGGAATGAACCGAGTCAATTGCGATCGGTTTGGAGAAACGGAGATGGAGATATACAAGCAAACGATAGACTACGTTGGCCCCGTCATTCGGGACGATGTCAGCTTCCAGATCCTAGTAATGATCATCCTCCTGGATACAGATTTAGCCGTCACTCCAGACATTCCTGCCAAAGTACCACTCAAGTTCATGAAGCCCCGGCTAAGAGAAATGCAAAACGCTCAAACAAGGCTGATGAAGGTCACGTCGTTGCAAAAACAATACATAAACTTATTGCATCGAAGGGAGAGTCTTTGGGAGGCGAGGACAAGGTTAGAGAGCTGACCACTGACCCTTACGGAATACGCGATAGCTGAACATGGTCGCGAGATTGCTGTTCATTTGGTTCCCTATCTTATGCGATGAATGACTGAAGGTCTGCTATGTACGTTGAGCTGATTTGCAATTTAGTGTACTATGCGTGTATTTCAAACAGAAAAAAACGGATTCTTTGTGATATACTTGAAGGGTACCTACAAAGTACTATAGTAAAGTGCTACTACTATAGTACCAACAGTGTATTTTGATTCGAAGTTACTCATGAGGTGGTTTGGTGTGAGCAACTGTTGTAAAATTGGAAAAATATTCATTGAAAATTGACTCTGAAAACCTAACCTTGAGCTTATTTTTTAAAAGTTATTTGAAGCTTTGTTTAAAACTAAAATTCATTGATTTGGATCCAAATTGTAGCAATTGTTACCTTAAATTACTCTCATTGATTTCAGTGTTTGAGTTGCCGTATGTAGTGTGTTTATCGTAAGCCGTTAAAAAAAGAACACGACGTTCTTAATATGTTGCAGACCTAACTTTGATACAAGCAAAGGATACAAGAGTCAAAAGAGATCGATCAGTGTGGACATTTCAAAACACTCAGTACCACCATTAGTACTGTTACTACTACGTACTACAGTAGTCAAAATCTTATTTCCCAGTAATATTTTGTCTCTCGATAACGACGATAAAAAGTGCTTTTCCCCAAGGATGTGACTCCCATGAGAGGCATCAAATTCAGCGGCTTGCCAGTAAATGTAAAGAATTTTTTTGAGATTTGACGGCTGGAATTGGTCTCATTACAGTCAAAACCATGTAAAATGTTCGCGGCCACTTTACAGCCTCCCTGGCCTTCAAGGCCAAAATTTTTTTGCGGATGCAATAATAAACTTTTTAATACCTTTCAAATCAATTAGTGACAAAAATTGATACAACCAACTTTTTATTAATGAAGTTGTG
The DNA here is from genome assembly GCA_964017235.1 of Sabellastarte sp. h YS-2021. Classification (NCBI taxonomy): domain Eukaryota; kingdom Metazoa; phylum Annelida; class Polychaeta; order Sabellida; family Sabellidae; genus Sabellastarte; species Sabellastarte sp. h YS-2021. The sequence goes on from CAXHLB010000181.1 coordinate 9,815, forward strand.
AAAATTTTCACTTTCCACTTTGACGAAAGCGTCATAAAATTTTATTGAGTAAAAGTTTTTCAGATTTTGACGAAATTTTGGTAAGTTGTGCTCAAATATCATATTTTTTTTCTGGTGGGCACGAGAAAAAAAATTATTCAATCAATTTTCCAGGAGGTAGAAAAACTGAAAAATGGCCATTTTTGGCCTCCATTACATAAAATAAGCTCAATTTTCATGCCTATGATGTGGACATACAAATTTTTTATGAATTCACAAATTAAACTCAAGATAATTGCAATGACCATGTGAAATTTCATAGAGATCTATTGATTAGAAGTACTTCTAAATTGAGCTCGAAAATCTATTTTTTCGCGATTTTTTTGTTCCGTCGTGATTTTTGAGATCCATGGGTGCTGTAGCTCAGAAGTGGTTGATCCTACAAAAATTTCATTTAAATCAAAATTGTAGAGTTTCAAAAAGTAAAATAATAATGTGACAATGGTTTTTGGTCTTGAAGGCCACAAAGGCTGCAAAGTGGCCGCGAACATTATCCATGGTTTTGACTGTAGGTTGGGCAAAAACCCATTTCACATTTACATTGACCTTTTCACATCAAAACTCCTACCTTATTACAATACATAGTCTTGGCTGGACTTGTTTGGTCCTGTGTGCAATGTGAAACACTGATATGATCCCTGCAAACTTGGCTTTTTTATGCGATCATCTCATTCTACTAAAGTACTACTGCTGGTACATGTACTGATACACTGAATTGTTCTGTATAAATGTATTGTTCTATACCACTGTAGCTGTAGTAGTAAATGTTACAGGTCAGTGTCAATTATTGACATTAATACGTATATTTGTAACTAAACTATTATATACATGTGTGTGAAATGTAAGGTATATGTGATATAGTATATATTTTCTTCGGCATAATTTTTGTTGTAGTAAACTTTATATACATACGTACAAATGATGATATTTTTGAATATACTACTATAGGTTATACGTTAATTGTAGTAGAATTTCCCACTGACCAAAAAATGAAGATATAGGGATCTATACTATAGGGATCAAGCAAGATAGTTCTCAATCGGGTATTGTTGTCAAGTGAATTCTGAATATTTATGGCATAAATCCAATGTTGTTACGTAGTCATTAAATTACGAGTAGTAGCCGTGTACCCTGTTCCCCTCTCGGCCATGTTGTACCCTTTTACAAACTTATGAAATAAAAGTAATGTGCAAGCAGTGATCGTTTTCAAGTTCTAAACCGTATATGGCACTGTAGATTCAGAAAATATTCAAAAAAACAACCACCAGCTCAACGAAATCTCAACCTTACAGATGAGTATCTGCTGCCCTGCAAAACCCCAAACTCGTGTTATTGGAAACCCTTGTGCTTGTTTTGTTGTTCATTTAAAGTAGTAAGACATAAGCAGAAGATAAATTGACCATACTATTATCATCCCTCCCCCCCCCCCCGATTTTCAAACTCACATTATTTGCCAAATGTCTTTTTTCAGTTTTTTAAGTACAATTTAAAAAATTGCGTAAAATTGTAACTCTATTTGGGTAATTTCTTAATGTCGTAAGAAACCGGTGACCTTCTGTCAAAAGGACATATCACGAGGGCTGAAACAGAAAACAAGAAATTCTTCCTCTGAGGAAGGTGTTTACGTGTAAAACATCAATGTCAAAATACAAACTTAACTTTGCTGTGTTCTACTGTTCTTGCTGAATTGAATGGATGCGATTTTGCCTTTTGAGTCACGGCATACTATATACTACGGGCATCAACGTGAAAGATAGACGACTATAAAACCAATAAATTAACGAAGTGGTCACATAGTAAATAACAACACCTGTGCATTTGTCTCATCTTCCAGCAAAACATTTACGAAAATCAACCGAATCAACAAAATATATACATATGAAAATGCAAAATAAGTAGTTATCCTTGGTATTCTTCTTTTGGCACTTAGGAATCCTTCATAACCAACCGCTTAAATATTCCGTAGGTGCCAACTATCCATGCGATTGTAACCAGGTAGCCCCTCCAAACAGGCATGTACGTTATACCCCAACCGCGCAGCAGAATTCCTCTCATGGCCTCACAAGCAAAGGTTTGTGGCAGGATGTAGGAGAAATATCTGAAAGAAGAAGTGAAAAACAAACTGAGTCAATCAATCAAATAATTAATACTAATTGCGGCTTAATTACTGGCACATTATTTATGCGTAACAAAGTGAAGATGACTGAATTAGTAGATGAATTTCCTTACGGCTCATTCGTAGGTGGATATTACGGTTTGCAACATTCCATTTACTGTGAGAACACCTCAATGCGAGGTCAAAGTACTCTACACCAGCGAAGAGTAGTATCGTGAAATCCTCAAAATGTGTAAGCAAAAGAACTTTCATTTCATTTGATTGATTTTTTTCAGGGAATTTAAAAATGCATTCAATATATTATTATATATTCTTCCGTTGCCTGTAAAGTGAGCTTACCTCAATGCAACAGGCATAGACTCGACTGGCCAAATGATGCCACTGAGAATAAGGTTAGGATAAAAAATGCCCAAAGCAATCTGCGTTGCATCTTGTTGAGTCTCGCAGACAGCAGATATGATAAGGCCTATTGTTGTGCCGCAGACTCCTTGAAGCATGGTCAACAGAAAAATCCACACAATCGACCCTTCAGCCGGAACTTGAAATACCATAATCATGAAGACCAGAGTCACGATGACTTGCAGGAGGTTGACTGCCAGTGAAACGATGAAGTGAGCCAATGCAAATTCGCCAGGAGTAACCCCCGCGACCCAAGTTCTGTCCAAGAGACCTTCGTTCCGTTCGATGATGATGATCATTGCAGAATAGCCCAACGCCATCGAGTGCACGATCGTCAGAATGATTCCAGGTGCCATGAAATCTGTGAAGGTCAACTCGTGACTGCCATAGATTGGTTCGTCAAAGACCAACGGGACCGACGCCATAGCCTCCGGTAAGTTGCAAGACAACACCAACTGTTTCATAAACTTTTCAAAAGCCTCGACAAATTTCAGTTGCAAGGTGAAAGCAATGTGCTGGTTGGTTACGTCCATGGCAATGGTAATGGATGATCCGTTGATGACTTCATGATCTACCTCACCCAAATCGCTAGATGACATTTCTATCACTCTCTAGAGACAAAAATACATCAAGTACTACATAGTACACATTAATCAACTGCGACAGGCACGTTTCATGTCAAAGTAACACTTAATATCATGTATATTATGCAATGTTTATTTCCTTCCTATTGCTGTCCCCTGACCCAAGTTGTTTTGAGTTGCTGCGCAGTTTGAAAATCATATCAAAAAACATATCAAAATATTTGGCAGTCTTGATAACATCTCTCTTGAGAAATAATCAATTCTTAATGATTTGAAATATTTAGAATCAATGTTTTGACCTTTTTTGATAAAAAAAACCTTTACAGAAGCGAAATGTTCCAACATCTTAAGTTTCTTAACTTCACACAACACATTCTTAACTTGGAGTACAACAAAGTCAGCCCAAAACCAGCCCAGAGCATTATACTGTAGAAGTACCTTATAAAGACTAGTAGAAAAGGTGTCGCCAAAGCCAATTATGCCCCAAGCGTCGCCGTCTATCACTGCCTGTCTTGCTTCATCTTCATTTGGGTAATTAACTGGAAGAGGAAAGAATAGGCCAAGAAACAACAGCAGTTTCTTTTATAATACTTACCTAAATCTGCTACTGAAGTGTCTATGAAACTCAAATATCTACAAGTCATATTAACTAAGTGCTCATTAGGCGAAAAAACAAAACCATCTGTTGTAATTGGACATTCGAAGTTAAACGAGGCTGTAAAATGGAAGAGCAAAGTATTAACCAGGAGGTTCGAAAACGCTTTTGTTATAAGGTGCAAATGTATACAAGGATGTTTGACTTACATTCGGAGCACTCGGTTGCTCCAGGCAGCTCTCCGTTGACAACAGCAACAGGAAGCTCCTTCGGATCTTGCCCGATTGCCATGCAGAACAGCGACACCTGAATGGCCGGCAAGACAAATTGATAAATCAAAAAGCCTATTCGTTTCTTCATTCGGTTAAAGGTCTTGAGCATGCAAGCGTTAACCTTCGACGTGCTGAGACCAAGGACGCGTCTCTCTTGCGATTGCTGATGCGGCTGCGTTTGGACCTCAACTTTGCTGCCACCGTTGGTAAAAGATATCTTTTCACTGTTCTTCTTTGACAGCACCTTACTTTTGGAGTTTGACAAGAGTGGCTCCGCTTTGGTCTGGCTACTGTTGTTATTTGCCTTTTTGTAAATAGTTGGACGTTCTTCGCGTTTCTCCCTGACGCTGGCAGTCTCGACATCTCCATCTTGAAGACAGAGTTCCAAAAAAACATCTTCTAAGTTTGGCTTTTCGTATCTAAAAAAAGAAACAAAAAAGATGAACAAATGTGTCGCTGACAGTGGGCTGAAGAAAGCCTTAAAATTAAGAAGTTGCTCTGAAGGCAGCAAAAAAGCGTCGAGCACAAGCATAGCACACCATAAAGGTTGCTCAACATCAGCAGCGACGGCAGCAGAAGCAGAGATTGGATTAAGCATTTGTCACAAATTCCTCTTTTCAATCACCGTTTAATCGGCAGATTTTAAGGTTCGCTCAAAAGCAATAATACGACATTCATTCAACTCGTCCACTTGTCGACCTTATCCTGATCTACACATTAGCATGAGAAAATCGCAAGCATTTCAGTAAAAAGCGCGCAAAGCAGGACAAGATATGCATTATGCAGTTATTTAGTATAAAGACCAGGCAAAAGCACCCCAACCATGAAAGCTAGAAGATATATGCTAGTATATTATAGTACTTGCCCACGGCTAATGGCAAATCTGTAACACAATTCAAGAGACATGTCATTAATTTGGTGGGGTTTGTCAGAGAGTATCGCTACAGTCAAAGAGTCTAAAAGCTACGAATTTCGGATGAACTTACCTTTGCAACAAATAATCTGGTGATCCTTGAGCTAACAGCTTTCCAAAACGCATCATACCGACTCTGTTAGCTTGCCTTGCCTCCTCAATGTAATGCGTGGTGATGACGATCGTTGTGCCGCAAAATGGTGCCTGGTTACTCCCCATTAACTTCGTCTCAGAGGCGGTTCTGCTCTTTGAAGACGACAAATCGATGAGATGGCTCCAAATGGAGGTTCTTAGCAAAGGGTCAACTCCAACCTATAGATTTGCTTGTGTCTTAAATAATGGCTCATGTTTCATGCTTCAACTCACAGTTGGTTCGTCTAATATAAGAAGCTCTGGTTCGTGCAAGAGAGCCACTGCAAGAGACGCTCTTCGTTGTTGTCCGCCGCTCATGCGTTGTAACATTCGCGTTCTGGATGGCAGGTCAAGAAACTTCATAAGAAAATCTATTCGTTCCTGCAAAAGTCAAGAACCATCCTTTTGGTTAAATTCTTAATACTATAGTAAGTTTTGCTAAAATATTTTTTCAAACATATTCTGCTCTTTCCCTTAAATTGTTACAACTAGTAAAAAATGAAATAGTTCGAAGTATTTTTGTGGTTCACTCTCTAAAGGTCTTCTTACCTTGTACTTTTGATAAGACATGTTGTACAGCCGTGAGAAATAACGTAAAGTTTCAGCTATGTTGAACTCTCCGAACAATGCCAATTCCTGGGGCATGTATCCAACTCTGGAGCCAGGAACTCCGCATCCAGGCGAGCCAGGAGCTTCCCCAAAGACTTCCACGCTGCCACTGTCCAACTTGAGCTTTCCAACAATGCATTTCAGCAAGGTTGTTTTTCCACAGCCCGAGGGCCCGAGAAGCCCGTAGATCGTGCCTTGCTCCACCTCCATATCCAGGCCCATCAAGACCTGAAGCCTTTTCTTTCGCCTACCATAATGCTTCTGAGCACCTTCTAGCTTAATCGCCACTTTGTCAACATGCTCAACCTCTATTGTTGTGTGCTTGTTACTATCGGTGACCACGGAGGCGTTGTCTTGCGATTTGGAGTTGTCGTTGTTTGGAATAGCAGTGCTACTGGCAGACGGAATCGACTCGTCCTCTTGAATAGCCATGCTTTTGCCGTGAGATCAAAAAGTTAAAAAGTTATATGTTTAAAAAATTCTGAAAAAAAAAATCAATATTAATGACAGTCTTCCTCAATTATCCTTATAGTATAGTAGTACTGTCTCGACTGATGACTAAAAATAGAAACAATCTTCTTGACGCGAAATTCTGACGACGCCAAAGTTTTACATCAAGATACGTTCAAAGCCTTGGGTGCTACGTATGTTGAACCAAAAGTGCTGAAAATAAGTGGATTTTCGAGTTTTCACTTAATTTGCCAATACTTCAAACCCAGGTATTGTTTAGAGTTCATCAGTCAAAATTTGTATAAATGAGAAACAAAGACTTAGTGTGAGTCATAACAAAGAGATCATCGCTCCTTGAAGAACGGGGCTTTGTACGCCTGTATAAGTACTCGGCTTCCTAGTAATCTAGTAAGCGTCAGATGTCACTTGTTGAGTCGGAACATGATAACTTCACTTCCGTCCAGGAAATCCAGTAGACAGAGACACCATAAAAACTGGAGTACATCATATGTACGTCAGTTTAAATTCTAGGGTTCTTTGCAATTTTTCAAAAGTTCATTGACATCATCAGACTACTACGTAGATTTGTATGCCTAGTAGAAGTTGGCGAATCATCAAGCAAAAAGTTTGTATACTACTAGTATAGTACATCTGCAACAAACTGTTTGACCCTTGACCCTGTGAAATTCAACAAGTGGGATTAGAGTTCCTACGTAAATCCAGCTCTAAGTGCATTCAAAGTTGGCTTACTTGAAGCACTACGTAGTAGTTGATTAATGTACACTCAACAACGTATGGGACCACGTCGATAGTCCCTTCTAGTGGGTTTTGTATCTTGAACCAACCAAATTAAGTCGGTTATTGTTATAGCTCCCTGCTTTCCTGTCGCTCCCTTTATCTTGGATTCTCTGTCGTGTTTGCCAATCAAATTAAAAGTTGTTGCAGTGCAATAATATTTTACTTTACATTCTTTTGTCTGTTTGAATAAGGAATTAAGGCCGACGCCTTAGTACCAGACTTTTATGATGGCACAGGTTGACCGATCTGCGACAGTATCGCAATTTCGAAATCACAAAAAAGTAACTTGATGCCGTTTAAAGCTGCTGTCACAACAGTGCTGCTACTACTATAATAACTACTAACTAGGTCATATTTATGGTGGTAAAAATATCATTCGTTTTCACATTTTGTTGCACTTCGATAAAGACGTACCGTAACCCGCTTACAAAGCGGATTCCGATCCTTTAAGCGTCTGCTAGTAAATTTTACTACATTCTACTACAAAAAAATTACGGGACAAATTAGCTGAACGGAGCAGTTTCTTAGTTTTCAGATCGAATTTTCTGATTAAATGAATTCTGTGGCAACTTACGTTTGAAACGTAATCAACATCACACAACACTGTTCACATTAAAAGTTCTTCTAGGTTATCAGCTTTGATTTCTACCTTTTGTAGCCTTGGACTGTTCTCGATACGAGAGGTTTCTACATAAATAAAAAAATTGCCCTGCCATTTAGAATTTTCACAAAAGTTCAAGGCACTTTTTGATTGTGAATGACTTATGTACGGTTCTTTTAAAGAGACTGACAAACGCGATTTCCCTCAACATAACCATTTTCTTAAAAGTGGGCTTGCGTTGGAGAGCATGGTCACTTTTAGAGACACAATGGCTTGCTTTCTGGATGGAAGGGTATGAATTGAACTTGCTTACCTGGACCTAGGTGGACCTGAAGAATCGTCGTTTATCAATCAGCCAAGTATGTCAACACTTAAAAAGTATATTTTCTTGCACCTTTGTATAATATTATACTTGAACACATGAGAGGACGACTGTTTTGTAGCCGACCACTCCAATGCATGCAGTGCATGCAACGCTCGCGCGTTCAGTTGCGTGCGACATCCCAAATCGCGCGAGCCCGAGCGCAACGCATGCCTGTGAAGAAAAAACAACAACCAAAACTTCAGGCGAATGAATCCTCGACTTAAGCCTATGTGGCTACTACTACTATAAGCACACCCTCCTGGTCTATCGTCTGTAAATATTTGGCTGATTTACAGACATGAAAGATAAAGGTAATATGGCATCGGAGATAAGCGCTTTGGACGACCTTTTATGACGTGCAGTAGTCGCGCTACAACATGTCTTCAACATTTGTAATCTTCGAATTTCGCGCGACTCGGCTCGCAATTTCAGTGTAAAATCTATAATGTTTTGTCCAGCAATATACATAAACCAAGCCCAAGGCGATGGAGCTGTCCATTAGGATGGATCAGGTGATTGTAGCATGGCTCAGGGCATAACGCAGGCACTGAAGCATCAGGTCATGTGTAGTGGCAAAAAACAACATACTACTTACGTAGTTGTAGTCAAGAGCGCTTTAATAATAAGGTGATGCGGGAAAGGCAGTTTAATAGAGCGTCGAGCCAACAGCTGAAACTGGTTATCGAGGTTCGGCGATTCTTGGCGATTGGACACCATGCTCCTGTACTGAAATATCTGTTGTTTTCTTTTCTTAGAAGTCTATGACTTAAGCATTGACTTAATAAATTCAAAACAAAAATAGTGTCCAATCGCCAAGAATCGCCGAACCTCGATAACCAGTTTCAGCTGTTGCCTCGACGCTCTATTAAACTGCCCTTCCCGCATCACCTTATTATTAAAGCGCTCTTGAGTTGTAGTAGTTTTTGCCTCACACCAAATATGCACCAAAGAATTCATGACACGTGACAGGATTTTGTTTTTTGTTTGTTGCGATTTCGCACACAAAAAAAACTTCTCAAAAAGTATGATTAATCTTGTTCTAAAGATATGCACCTAAATGAAACAAAACCTGTTTTTCCCCTTTCAAAATTGCGTTACATTGAAAACCAAGCCCAAAACGAAAATCATTCGCATATATAGCTAGAAAAGAAGCGTAATTTACTCGTGATTTACCAATTTTATATTTTTAAAAGTTTCAAAAGCAACAGCCGAATTGGACGCTACACACAGTACCAAGAAAGTTTACGTATACGTATTTTTGACGGTCGTGAAATCGTGAGTGATTTGAGGATTCACTTCAACTTATTTTGTAAACTATAGGGCCTACTACAATCTTCAGTTTGATTTTACGAAATTGTCAAGAAGTCATTGAAAGCCATAAATAAGAAAACTATACTACATTTACATTGTACTGTACTTGTGTATTGTAACCTATTGGAAGAGCAGGGTCGCACAAGAAAAGTTCACTCAAGTTTTTTTCAATATAGTTTTCTCGGCACTACTATAGAAGTAGTTACATTTTTGATGGGTAGGATGGCTACTACCATAGTAATCTTTTTACTGTATTTACTTAATTCCAGAAAGAAGGAGTAATCTTGAGCCTACCAATGCCTTTCAGCAAGTACTTTAAGAATCTTTAAATTTTTTCGACGATTATAAGTATATCAATGTGTTTTGAGAGCGTTTTCGTTCCTCATTCCGTCTCGAGTCCGTAGTTGGTTTTCCCATTCAGTTCCCCAAGAGGTTTTGCTGGGTCGTCTTCCTTTCTCTTACGACAGACGCAACACAACCTGGATATTGCCATTATCGCACTATCCATGGGTTTGAGAGAATGCATCCACAATGGCAAAAAATCCCAATCCCTCAAAACCGCGGGAAGCCAGTTGGGTTTGTGGTCTTGCAGAATGTTAATGATAACTATGACGATGACGATTGCGAAGACGA
>CAXHLB010000182.1:0-43872 GCA_964017235.1 Sabellastarte sp. h YS-2021
CCCCAGAAGGCGAATTACAGGCCTCCTGGGGCCCATATACCACACCAGTAGTCACTGCTATACTGGATGTAATTCTAAAACCTATGTACATGTATTTACACCATTTTAACAGCAATATTCGGGTTAAGTATTGTGTTCAGACATGTAATGCTCCAAATGTGCCTAAAATGTCCTCATTTCTGATCAAAACATGTCTGAAATTCCATAAGTGCTCCAGATTGACCACAATATGATATACCTGAAATTACCCCTCATGAGGGGGGGCAGACCAGGTCCACACCCCGAAAAACTGAAATTCCAAATATGGCCCTCGAGTTTGTCAGACATATGCAGTTTAATTCTATGGTGGAAACTGAGTTTCCTGTGAAAATCTGAACCAGATCCAACCCATTTAAGGGGTGTTTTGAGCTGATTTTCTTGTTGATGGTACCCTCGCTACATGCACTCCCAATACATGTATTTTGAGCTTGGTATGTATTTCTTAATGAATACACTACTTATTTCTCTTTTAGTGGTGCCCACTCTCGCCAAAAATATGGTTTACAGCCTCACTTCTGCCTTATTGGTCAAAATATGAGCAAATCTTAAGCACCCCCCAGAAGGCGAAGACTATTTTCTTGCCAAATTTCAGAATTATAGACCAACATTTACTACTCATTTGGGCTGATTTACATGTATTTTACACCATTTTAACAGCAATATTCGGGTTAAGTAATTTGTGTTCAGACATGTAATGCTCCAAATGTGCCTAAAATGTCCTCATTTCTGATCAAAACATGTCTGAAATTCCATAAGTGCTCCAGATTGACCACAATATGATATACCTGAAATTACCCCTCATGAGGGGGGGCAGACCAGGTCCACACCCCGAAAAACTGAAATTCCAAATATGGCCCTCGAGTTTGTCAGACAAATGCAGTTTAATTCTATGGTGGAAACTGAGTTTCCTGTGAAAATCTGAACCAGATCCAACCCATTTAAGGGGTGTTTTGAGCTGATTTTCTTGTTGATGGTACCCTCGCTACATGCACTCCCAATACATGTATTTTGAGCTTGGTATGTATTTCTTAATGAATACACTACTTATTTCTCTTTTAGTGGTGCCCACTCTCGCCAAAAATATGGTTTACAGCCTCACTTCTGCCTTATTGGTCAAAATATGAGCAAATCTTAAGGCACCCCCCAGAAGGCGAATTACAGGCCTCCTGGGGCCCATATACCACACCAGTAGTCACTGCTATACTGGATGTAATTCTAAAACCTATGCAGTCAGATTTAGTGGGTTACAGACTATTTTCTTGCCAAATTTCAGAATTATAGACCAACATTTACTACTCATTTGGGCTGATTTACATGTATTTTACACCATTTTAACAGCAATATTCGGGTTAAGTAATTTGTGTTCAGACATGTAATGCTCCAAATGTGCCTAAAATGTCCTCATTTCTGATCAAAACATGTCTGAAATTCCATAAGTGCTCCAGATTGACCACAATATGATATACCTGAAATTACCCCTCATGAGGGGGGGCAGACCAGGTCCACACCCCGAAAAACTGAAATTCCAAATATGGCCCTCGAGTTTGTCAGACAAATGCAGTTTAATTCTATGGTGGAAACTGAGTTTCCTGTGAAAATCTGAACCAGATCCAACCCATTTAAGGGGTGTTTTGAGCTGATTTTCTTGTTGATGGTACCCTCGCTACATGCACTCCCAATACATGTATTTTGAGCTTGGTATGTATTTCTTAATGAATACACTACTTATTTCTCTTTTAGTGGTGCCCACTCTCGCCAAAAATATGGTTTACAGCCTCACTTCTGCCTTATTGGTCAAAATATGAGCAAATCTTAAGGCACCCCCCAGAAGGCGAATTACAGGCCTCCTGGGGCCCATATACCACACCAGTAGTCACTGCTATACTGGATGTAATTCTAAAACCTATGCAGTCAGATTTAGTGGGTTACAGACTATTTTCTTGCCAAATTTCAGAATTATAGACCAACATTTACTACTCATTTGGGCTGATTTACATGTATTTTACACCATTTTAACAGCAATATTCGGGTTAAGTAATTTGTGTTCAGACATGTAATGCTCCAAATGTGCCTAAAATGTCCTCATTTCTGATCAAAACATGTCTGAAATTCCATAAGTGCTCCAGATTGACCACAATATGATATACCTGAAATTACCCCTCATGAGGGGGGGCAGACCAGGTCCACACCCCGAAAAACTGAAATTCCAAATATGGCCCTCGAGTTTGTCAGATAAATGCAGTTTAATTCTATGGTGGAAACTGAGTTTCCTGTGAAAATCTGAACCAGATCCAACCCATTTAAGGGGTGTTTTGAGCTGATTTTCTTGTTGATGGTACCCTCGCTACATGCACTCCCAATACATGTATTTTGAGCTTGGTATGTATTTCTTAATGAATACACTACTTATTTCTCTTTTAGTGGTGCCCACTCTCGCCAAAAATATGGTTTACAGCCTCACTTCTGCCTTATTGGTCAAAATATGAGCAAATCTTAAGGCACCCCCCAGAAGGCGAATTACAGGCCTCCTGGGGCCCATATACCACACCAGTAGTCACTGCTATACTGGATGTAATTCTAAAACCTATGCAGTCAGATTTAGTGGGTTACAGACTATTTTCTTGCCAAATTTCAGAATTATAGACCAACATTTACTACTCATTTGGGCTGATTTACATGTATTTTACACCATTTTAACAGCAATATTCGGGTTAAGTAATTTGTGTTCAGACATGTAATGCTCCAAATGTGCCTAAAATGTCCTCATTTCTGATCAAAACATGTCTGAAATTCCATAAGTGCTCCAGATTGACCACAATATGATATACCTGAAATTACCCCTCATGAGGGGGGGCAGACCAGGTCCACACCCCGAAAAACTGAAATTCCAAATATGGCCCTCGAGTTTGTCAGACAAATGCAGTTTAATTCTATGGTGGAAACTGAGTTTCCTGTGAAAATCTGAACCAGATCCAACCCATTTAAGGGGTGTTTTGAGCTGATTTTCTTGTTGATGGTACCCTCGCTACATGCACTCCCAATACATGTATTTTGAGCTTGGTATGTATTTCTTAATGAATACACTACTTATTTCTCTTTTAGTGGTGCCCACTCTCGCCAAAAATATGGTTTACAGCCTCACTTCTGCCTTATTGGTCAAAATATGAGCAAATCTTAAGGCACCCCCCAGAAGGCGAATTACAGGCCTCCTGGGGCCCATATACCACACCAGTAGTCACTGCTATACTGGATGTAATTCTAAAACCTATGCAGTCAGATTTAGTGGGTTACAGACTATTTTCTTGCCAAATTTCAGAATTATAGACCAACATTTACTACTCATTTGGGCTGATTTACATGTATTTTACACCATTTTAACAGCAATATTCGGGTTAAGTAATTTGTGTTCAGACATGTAATGCTCCAAATGTGCCTAAAATGTCCTCATTTCTGATCAAAACATGTCTGAAATTCCATAAGTGCTCCAGATTGACCACAATATGATATACCTGAAATTACCCCTCATGAGGGGGGGCAGACCAGGTCCACACCCCGAAAAACTGAAATTCCAAATATGGCCCTCGAGTTTGTCAGACAAATGCAGTTTAATTCTATGGTGGAAACTGAGTTTCCTGTGAAAATCTGAACCAGATCCAACCCATTTAAGGGGTGTTTTGAGCTGATTTTCTTGTTGATGGTACCCTCGCTACATGCACTCCCAATACATGTATTTTGAGCTTGGTATGTATTTCTTAATGAATACACTACTTATTTCTCTTTTAGTGGTGCCCACTCTCGCCAAAAATATGGTTTACAGCCTCACTTCTGCCTTATTGGTCAAAATATGAGCAAATCTTAAGGCACCCCCCAGAAGGCGAATTACAGGCCTCCTGGGGCCCATATACCACACCAGTAGTCACTGCTATACTGGATGTAATTCTAAAACCTATGCAGTCAGATTTAGTGGGTTACAGACTATTTTCTTGCCAAATTTCAGAATTATAGACCAACATTTACTACTCATTTGGGCTGATTTACATGTATTTTACACCATTTTAACAGCAATATTCGGGTTAAGTAATTTGTGTTCAGACATGTAATGCTCCAAATGTGCCTAAAATGTCCTCATTTCTGATCAAAACATGTCTGAAATTCCATAAGTGCTCCAGATTGACCACAATATGATATACCTGAAATTACCCCTCATGAGGGGGGGCAGACCAGGTCCACACCCCGAAAAACTGAAATTCCAAATATGGCCCTCGAGTTTGTCAGACAAATGCAGTTTAATTCTATGGTGGAAACTGAGTTTCCTGTGAAAATCTGAACCAGATCCAACCCATTTAAGGGGTGTTTTGAGCTGATTTTCTTGTTGATGGTACCCTCGCTACATGCACTCCCAATACATGTATTTTGAGCTTGGTATGTATTTCTTAATGAATACACTACTTATTTCTCTTTTAGTGGTGCCCACTCTCGCCAAAAATATGGTTTACAGCCTCACTTCTGCCTTATTGGTCAAAATATGAGCAAATCTTAAGGCACCCCCCAGAAGGCGAATTACAGGCCTCCTGGGGCCCATATACCACACCAGTAGTCACTGCTATACTGGATGTAATTCTAAAACCTATGCAGTCAGATTTAGTGGGTTACAGACTATTTTCTTGCCAAATTTCAGAATTATAGACCAACATTTACTACTCATTTGGGCTGATTTACATGTATTTTACACCATTTTAACAGCAATATTCGGGTTAAGTAATTTGTGTTCAGACATGTAATGCTCCAAATGTGCCTAAAATGTCCTCATTTCTGATCAAAACATGTCTGAAATTCCATAAGTGCTCCAGATTGACCACAATATGATATACCTGAAATTACCCCTCATGAGGGGGGGCAGACCAGGTCCACACCCCGAAAAACTGAAATTCCAAATATGGCCCTCGAGTTTGTCAGACAAATGCAGTTTAATTCTATGGTGGAAACTGAGTTTCCTGTGAAAATCTGAACCAGATCCAACCCATTTAAGGGGTGTTTTGAGCTGATTTTCTTGTTGATGGTACCCTCGCTACATGCACTCCCAATACATGTATTTTGAGCTTGGTATGTATTTCTTAATGAATACACTACTTATTTCTCTTTTAGTGGTGCCCACTCTCGCCAAAAATATGGTTTACAGCCTCACTTCTGCCTTATTGGTCAAAATATGAGCAAATCTTAAGGCACCCCCCAGAAGGCGAATTACAGGCCTCCTGGGGCCCATATACCACACCAGTAGTCACTGCTATACTGGATGTAATTCTAAAACCTATGCAGTCAGATTTAGTGGGTTACAGACTATTTTCTTGCCAAATTTCAGAATTATAGACCAACATTTACTACTCATTTGGGCTGATTTACATGTATTTTACACCATTTTAACAGCAATATTCGGGTTAAGTAATTTGTGTTCAGACATGTAATGCTCCAAATGTGCCTAAAATGTCCTCATTTCTGATCAAAACATGTCTGAAATTCCATAAGTGCTCCAGATTGACCACAATATGATATACCTGAAATTACCCCTCATGAGGGGGGGCAGACCAGGTCCACACCCCGAAAAACTGAAATTCCAAATATGGCCCTCGAGTTTGTCAGACAAATGCAGTTTAATTCTATGGTGGAAACTGAGTTTCCTGTGAAAATCTGAACCAGATCCAACCCATTTAAGGGGTGTTTTGAGCTGATTTTCTTGTTGATGGTACCCTCGCTACATGCACTCCCAATACATGTATTTTGAGCTTGGTATGTATTTCTTAATGAATACACTACTTATTTCTCTTTTAGTGGTGCCCACTCTCGCCAAAAATATGGTTTACAGCCTCACTTCTGCCTTATTGGTCAAAATATGAGCAAATCTTAAGGCACCCCCCAGAAGGCGAATTACAGGCCTCCTGGGGCCCATATACCACACCAGTAGTCACTGCTATACTGGATGTAATTCTAAAACCTATGCAGTCAGATTTAGTGGGTTACAGACTATTTTCTTGCCAAATTTCAGAATTATAGACCAACATTTACTACTCATTTGGGCTGATTTACATGTATTTTACACCATTTTAACAGCAATATTCGGGTTAAGT
Organism: Sabellastarte sp. h YS-2021; assembly: GCA_964017235.1. Classification (NCBI taxonomy): domain Eukaryota; kingdom Metazoa; phylum Annelida; class Polychaeta; order Sabellida; family Sabellidae; genus Sabellastarte; species Sabellastarte sp. h YS-2021. The sequence continues at coordinate 6,162 of CAXHLB010000182.1, forward strand.
AATTTGTGTTCAGACATGTAATGCTCCAAATGTGCCTAAAATATCCTCATTTCTGATCAAAACATGTCTGAAATTCCATAAGTGCTCCAGATTGACCACAATATGATATACCTGAAATTACCCCTCATGAGGGGGGGCAGACCAGGTCCACACCCCGAAAAACTGAAATTCCAAATATGGCCCTCGAGTTTGTCAGACAAATGCAGTTTAATTCTATGGTGGAAACTGAGTTTCCTGTGAAAATCTGAACCAGATCCAACCCATTTAAGGGGTGTTTTGAGCTGATTTTCTTGTTGATGGTACCCTCGCTACATGCACTCCCAATACATGTATTTTGAGCTTGGTATGTATTTCTTAATGAATACACTACTTATTTCTCTTTTAGTGGTGCCCACTCTCGCCAAAAATATGGTTTACAGCCTCACTTCTGCCTTATTGGTCAAAATATGAGCAAATCTTAAGGCACCCCCCAGAAGGCGAATTACAGGCCTCCTGGGGCCCATATACCACACCAGTAGTCACTGCTATACTGGATGTAATTCTAAAACCTATGCAGTCAGATTTAGTGGGTTACAGACTATTTTCTTGCCAAATTTCAGAATTATAGACCAACATTTACTACTCATTTGGGCTGATTTACATGTATTTTACACCATTTTAACAGCAATATTCGGGTTAAGTAATTTGTGTTCAGACATGTAATGCTCCAAATGTGCCTAAAATGTCCTCATTTCTGATCAAAACATGTCTGAAATTCCATAAGTGCTCCAGATTGACCACAATATGATATACCTGAAATTACCCCTCATGAGGGGGGGCAGACCAGGTCCACACCCCGAAAAACTGAAATTCCAAATATGGCCCTCGAGTTTGTCAGACAAATGCAGTTTAATTCTATGGTGGAAACTGAGTTTCCTGTGAAAATCTGAACCAGATCCAACCCATTTAAGGGGTGTTTTGAGCTGATTTTCTTGTTGATGGTACCCTCGCTACATGCACTCCCAATACATGTATTTTGAGCTTGGTATGTATTTCTTAATGAATACACTACTTATTTCTCTTTTAGTGGTGCCCACTCTCGCCAAAAATATGGTTTACAGCCTCACTTCTGCCTTATTGGTCAAAATATGAGCAAATCTTAAGGCACCCCCCAGAAGGCGAATTACAGGCCTCCTGGGGCCCATATACCACACCAGTAGTCACTGCTATACTGGATGTAATTCTAAAACCTATGCAGTCAGATTTAGTGGGTTACAGACTATTTTCTTGCCAAATTTCAGAATTATAGACCAACATTTACTACTCATTTGGGCTGATTTACATGTATTTTACACCATTTTAACAGCAATATTCGGGTTAAGTAATTTGTGTTCAGACATGTAATGCTCCAAATGTGCCTAAAATGTCCTCATTTCTGATCAAAACATGTCTGAAATTCCATAAGTGCTCCAGATTGACCACAATATGATATACCTGAAATTACCCCTCATGAGGGGGGGCAGACCAGGTCCACACCCCGAAAAACTGAAATTCCAAATATGGCCCTCGAGTTTGTCAGACAAATGCAGTTTAATTCTATGGTGGAAACTGAGTTTCCTGTGAAAATCTGAACCAGATCCAACCCATTTAAGGGGTGTTTTGAGCTGATTTTCTTGTTGATGGTACCCTCGCTACATGCACTCCCAATACATGTATTTTGAGCTTGGTATGTATTTCTTAATGAATACACTACTTATTTCTCTTTTAGTGGTGCCCACTCTCGCCAAAAATATGGTTTACAGCCTCACTTCTGCCTTATTGGTCAAAATATGAGCAAATCTTAAGGCACCCCCCAGAAGGCGAATTACAGGCCTCCTGGGGCCCATATACCACACCAGTAGTCACTGCTATACTGGATGTAATTCTAAAACCTATGCAGTCAGATTTAGTGGGTTACAGACTATTTTCTTGCCAAATTTCAGAATTATAGACCAACATTTACTACTCATTTGGGCTGATTTACATGTATTTTACACCATTTTAACAGCAATATTCGGGTTAAGTAATTTGTGTTCAGACATGTAATGCTCCAAATGTGCCTAAAATGTCCTCATTTCTGATCAAAACATGTCTGAAATTCCATAAGTGCTCCAGATTGACCACAATATGATATACCTGAAATTACCCCTCATGAGGGGGGGCAGACCAGGTCCACACCCCGAAAAACTGAAATTCCAAATATGGCCCTCGAGTTTGTCAGACAAATGCAGTTTAATTCTATGGTGGAAACTGAGTTTCCTGTGAAAATCTGAACCAGATCCAACCCATTTAAGGGGTGTTTTGAGCTGATTTTCTTGTTGATGGTACCCTCGCTACATGCACTCCCAATACATGTATTTTGAGCTTGGTATGTATTTCTTAATGAATACACTACTTATTTCTCTTTTAGTGGTGCCCACTCTCGCCAAAAATATGGTTTACAGCCTCACTTCTGCCTTATTGGTCAAAATATGAGCAAATCTTAAGGCACCCCCCACCAGAAGGCGAATTACAGGCCTCCTGGGGCCCATATACCACACCAGTAGTCACTGCTATACTGGATGTAATTCTAAAACCTATGCAGTCAGATTTAGTGGGTTACAGACTATTTTCTTGCCAAATTTCAGAATTATAGACCAACATTTACTACTCATTTGGGCTGATTTACATGTATTTTACACCATTTTAACAGCAATATTCGGGTTAAGTAATTTGTGTTCAGACATGTAATGCTCCAAATGTGCCTAAAATGTCCTCATTTCTGATCAAAACATGTCTGAAATTCCATAAGTGCTCCAGATTGACCACAATATGATATACCTGAAATTACCCCTCATGAGGGGGGGGCAGACCAGGTCCACACCCCGAAAAACTGAAATTCCAAATATGGCCCTCGAGTTTGTCAGACAAATGCAGTTTAATTCTATGGTGGAAACTGAGTTTCCTGTGAAAATCTGAACCAGATCCAACCCATTTAAGGGGTGTTTTGAGCTGATTTTCTTGTTGATGGTACCCTCGCTACATGCACTCCCAATACATGTATTTTGAGCTTGGTATGTATTTCTTAATGAATACACTACTTATTTCTCTTTTAGTGGTGCCCACTCTCGCCAAAAATATGGTTTACAGCCTCACTTCTGCCTTATTGGTCAAAATATGAGCAAATCTTAAGGCACCCCCCAGAAGGCGAATTACAGGCCTCCTGGGGCCCATATACCACACCAGTAGTCACTGCTATACTGGATGTAATTCTAAAACCTATGCAGTCAGATTTAGTGGGTTACAGACTATTTTCTTGCCAAATTTCAGAATTATAGACCAACATTTACTACTCATTTGGGCTGATTTACATGTATTTTACACCATTTTAACAGCAATATTCGGGTTAAGTAATTTGTGTTCAGACATGTAATGCTCCAAATGTGCCTAAAATGTCCTCATTTCTGATCAAAACATGTCTGAAATTCCATAAGTGCTCCAGATTGACCACAATATGATATACCTGAAATTACCCCTCATGAGGGGGGGCAGACCAGGTCCACACCCCGAAAAACTGAAATTCCAAATATGGCCCTCGAGTTTGTCAGACAAATGCAGTTTAATTCTATGGTGGAAACTGAGTTTCCTGTGAAAATCTGAACCAGATCCAACCCATTTAAGGGGTGTTTTGAGCTGATTTTCTTGTTGATGGTACCCTCGCTACATGCACTCCCAATACATGTATTTTGAGCTTGGTATGTATTTCTTAATGAATACACTACTTATTTCTCTTTTAGTGGTGCCCACTCTCGCCAAAAATATGGTTTACAGCCTCACTTCTGCCTTATTGGTCAAAATATGAGCAAATCTTAAGGCACCCCCCAGAAGGCGAATTACAGGCCTCCTGGGGCCCATATACCACACCAGTAGTCACTGCTATACTGGATGTAATTCTAAAACCTATGCAGTCAGATTTAGTGGGTTACAGACTATTTTCTTGCCAAATTTCAGAATTATAGACCAACATTTACTACTCATTTGGGCTGATTTACATGTATTTTACACCATTTTAACAGCAATATTCGGGTTAAGTAATTTGTGTTCAGACATGTAATGCTCCAAATGTGCCTAAAATGTCCTCATTTCTGATCAAAACATGTCTGAAATTCCATAAGTGCTCCAGATTGACCACAATATGATATACCTGAAATTACCCCTCATGAGGGGGGGCAGACCAGGTCCACACCCCGAAAAACTGAAATTCCAAATATGGCCCTCGAGTTTGTCAGACAAATGCAGTTTAATTCTATGGTGGAAACTGAGTTTCCTGTGAAAATCTGAACCAGATCCAACCCATTTAAGGGGTGTTTTGAGCTGATTTTCTTGTTGATGGTACCCTCGCTACATGCACTCCCAATACATGTATTTTGAGCTTGGTATGTATTTCTTAATGAATACACTACTTATTTCTCTTTTAGTGGTGCCCACTCTCGCCAAAAATATGGTTTACAGCCTCACTTCTGCCTTATTGGTCAAAATATGAGCAAATCTTAAGGCACCCCCCAGAAGGCGAATTACAGGCCTCCTGGGGCCCATATACCACACCAGTAGTCACTGCTATACTGGATGTAATTCTAAAACCTATGCAGTCAGATTTAGTGGGTTACAGACTATTTTCTTGCCAAATTTCAGAATTATAGACCAACATTTACTACTCATTTGGGCTGATTTACATGTATTTACACCATTTTAACAGCAATATTCGGCTTAAGTAATTTGTGTTCAGACATGTAATGCTCCAAATGTGCCTAAAATGTCCTCATTTCTGATCAAAACATGTCTGAAATTCCATAAGTGCTCCAGATTGACCACAATATGATATACCTGAAATTACCCCTCATGAGGGGGGGCAGACCAGGTCCACACCCCGAAAAACTGAAATTCCAAATATGGCCCTCGAGTTTGTCAGACAAATGCAGTTTAATTCTATGGTGGAAACTGAGTTTCCTGTGAAAATCTGAACCAGATCCAACCCATTTAAGGGGTGTTTTGAGCTGATTTTCTTGTTGATGGTACCCTCGCTACATGCACTCCCAATACATGTATTTTGAGCTTGGTATGTATTTCTTAATGAATACACTACTTATTTCTCTTTTAGTGGTGCCCACTCTCGCCAAAAATATGGTTTACAGCCTCACTTCTGCCTTATTGGTCAAAATATGAGCAAATCTTAAGGCACCCCCCAGAAGGCGAATTACAGGCCTCCTGGGGCCCATATACCACACCAGTAGTCACTGCTATACTGGATGTAATTCTAAAACCTATGCAGTCAGATTTAGTGGGTTACAGACTATTTTCTTGCCAAATTTCAGAATTATAGACCAACATTTACTACTCATTTGGGCTGATTTACATGTATTTTACACCATTTTAACAGCAATATTCGGGTTAAGTAATTTGTGTTCAGACATGTAATGCTCCAAATGTGCCTAAAATGTCCTCATTTCTGATCAAAACATGTCTGAAATTCCATAAGTGCTCCAGATTGACCACAATATGATATACCTGAAATTACCCCTCATGAGGGGGGGCAGACCAGGTCCACACCCCGAAAAACTGAAATTCCAAATATGGCCCTCGAGTTTGTCAGACAAATGCAGTTTAATTCTATGGTGGAAACTGAGTTTCCTGTGAAAATCTGAACCAGATCCAACCCATTTAAGGGGTGTTTTGAGCTGATTTTCTTGTTGATGGTACCCTCGCTACATGCACTCCCAATACATGTATTTTGAGCTTGGTATGTATTTCTTAATGAATACACTACTTATTTCTCTTTTAGTGGTGCCCACTCTCGCCAAAAATATGGTTTACAGCCTCACTTCTGCCTTATTGGTCAAAATATGAGCAAATCTTAAGGCACCCCCCAGAAGGCGAATTACAGGCCTCCTGGGGCCCATATACCACACCAGTAGTCACTGCTATACTGGATGTAATTCTAAAACCTATGCAGTCAGATTTAGTGGGTTACAGACTATTTTCTTGCCAAATTTCAGAATTATAGACCAACATTTACTACTCATTTGGGCTGATTTACATGTATTTTACACCATTTTAACAGCAATATTCGGGTTAAGTAATTTGTGTTCAGACATGTAATGCTCCAAATGTGCCTAAAATGTCCTCATTTCTGATCAAAACATGTCTGAAATTCCATAAGTGCTCCAGATTGACCACAATATGATATACCTGAAATTACCCCTCATGAGGGGGGGCAGACCAGGTCCACACCCCGAAAAACTGAAATTCCAAATATGGCCCTCGAGTTTGTCAGACAAATGCAGTTTAATTCTATGGTGGAAACTGAGTTTCCTGTGAAAATCTGAACCAGATCCAACCCATTTAAGGGGTGTTTTGAGCTGATTTTCTTGTTGATGGTACCCTCGCTACATGCACTCCCAATACATGTATTTTGAGCTTGGTATGTATTTCTTAATGAATACACTACTTATTTCTCTTTTAGTGGTGCCCACTCTCGCCAAAAATATGGTTTACAGCCTCACTTCTGCCTTATTGGTCAAAATATGAGCAAATCTTAAGGCACCCCCCAGAAGGCGAATTACAGGCCTCCTGGGGCCCATATACCACACCAGTAGTCACTGCTATACTGGATGTAATTCTAAAACCTATGCAGTCAGATTTAGTGGGTTACAGACTATTTTCTTGCCAAATTTCAGAATTATAGACCAACATTTACTACTCATTTGGGCTGATTTACATGTATTTTACACCATTTTAACAGCAATATTCGGGTTAAGTAATTTGTGTTCAGACATGTAATGCTCCAAATGTGCCTAAAATGTCCTCATTTCTGATCAAAACATGTCTGAAATTCCATAAGTGCTCCAGATTGACCACAATATGATATACCTGAAATTACCCCTCATGAGGGGGGGCAGACCAGGTCCACACCCCGAAAAACTGAAATTCCAAATATGGCCCTCGAGTTTGTCAGACAAATGCAGTTTAATTCTATGGTGGAAACTGAGTTTCCTGTGAAAATCTGAACCAGATCCAACCCATTTAAGGGGTGTTTTGAGCTGATTTTCTTGTTGATGGTACCCTCGCTACATGCACTCCCAATACATGTATTTTGAGCTTGGTATGTATTTCTTAATGAATACACTACTTATTTCTCTTTTAGTGGTGCCCACTCTCGCCAAAAATATGGTTTACAGCCTCACTTCTGCCTTATTGGTCAAAATATGAGCAAATCTTAAGGCACCCCCCAGAAGGCGAATTACAGGCCTCCTGGGGCCCATATACCACACCAGTAGTCACTGCTATACTGGATGTAATTCTAAAACCTATGCAGTCAGATTTAGTGGGTTACAGACTATTTTCTTGCCAAATTTCAGAATTATAGACCAACATTTACTACTCATTTGGGCTGATTTACATGTATTTTACACCATTTTAACAGCAATATTCGGGTTAAGTAATTTGTGTTCAGACATGTAATGCTCCAAATGTGCCTAAAATGTCCTCATTTCTGATCAAAACATGTCTGAAATTCCATAAGTGCTCCAGATTGACCACAATATGATATACCTGAAATTACCCCTCATGAGGGGGGGCAGACCAGGTCCACACCCCGAAAAACTGAAATTCCAAATATGGCCCTCGAGTTTGTCAGACAAATGCAGTTTAATTCTATGGTGGAAACTGAGTTTCCTGTGAAAATCTGAACCAGATCCAACCCATTTAAGGGGTGTTTTGAGCTGATTTTCTTGTTGATGGTACCCTCGCTACATGCACTCCCAATACATGTATTTTGAGCTTGGTATGTATTTCTTAATGAATACACTACTTATTTCTCTTTTAGTGGTGCCCACTCTCGCCAAAAATATGGTTTACAGCCTCACTTCTGCCTTATTGGTCAAAATATGAGCAAATCTTAAGGCACCCCCCAGAAGGCGAATTACAGGCCTCCTGGGGCCCATATACCACACCAGTAGTCACTGCTATACTGGATGTAATTCTAAAACCTATGCAGTCAGATTTAGTGGGTTACAGACTATTTTCTTGCCAAATTTCAGAATTATAGACCAACATTTACTACTCATTTGGGCTGATTTACATGTATTTTACACCATTTTAACAGCAATATTCGGGTTAAGTAATTTGTGTTCAGACATGTAATGCTCCAAATGTGCCTAAAATGTCCTCATTTCTGATCAAAACATGTCTGAAATTCCATAAGTGCTCCAGATTGACCACAATATGATATACCTGAAATTACCCCTCATGAGGGGGGGCAGACCAGGTCCACACCCCGAAAAACTGAAATTCCAAATATGGCCCTCGAGTTTGTCAGACAAATGCAGTTTAATTCTATGGTGGAAACTGAGTTTCCTGTGAAAATCTGAACCAGATCCAACCCATTTAAGGGGTGTTTTGAGCTGATTTTCTTGTTGATGGTACCCTCGCTACATGCACTCCCAATACATGTATTTTGAGCTTGGTATGTATTTCTTAATGAATACACTACTTATTTCTCTTTTAGTGGTGCCCACTCTCGCCAAAAATATGGTTTACAGCCTCACTTCTGCCTTATTGGTCAAAATATGAGCAAATCTTAAGGCACCCCCCAGAAGGCGAATTACAGGCCTCCTGGGGCCCATATACCACACCAGTAGTCACTGCTATACTGGATGTAATTCTAAAACCTATGCAGTCAGATTTAGTGGGTTACAGACTATTTTCTTGCCAAATTTCAGAATTATAGACCAACATTTACTACTCATTTGGGCTGATTTACATGTATTTTACACCATTTTAACAGCAATATTCGGGTTAAGTAATTTGTGTTCAGACATGTAATGCTCCAAATGTGCCTAAAATGTCCTCATTTCTGATCAAAACATGTCTGAAATTCCATAAGTGCTCCAGATTGACCACAATATGATATACCTGAAATTACCCCTCATGAGGGGGGGCAGACCAGGTCCACACCCCGAAAAACTGAAATTCCAAATATGGCCCTCGAGTTTGTCAGACAAATGCAGTTTAATTCTATGGTGGAAACTGAGTTTCCTGTGAAAATCTGAACCAGATCCAACCCATTTAAGGGGTGTTTTGAGCTGATTTTCTTGTTGATGGTACCCTCGCTACATGCACTCCCAATACATGTATTTTGAGCTTGGTATGTATTTCTTAATGAATACACTACTTATTTCTCTTTTAGTGGTGCCCACTCTCGCCAAAAATATGGTTTACAGCCTCACTTCTGCCTTATTGGTCAAAATATGAGCAAATCTTAAGGCACCCCCCAGAAGGCGAATTACAGGCCTCCTGGGGCCCATATACCACACCAGTAGTCACTGCTATACTGGATGTAATTCTAAAACCTATGCAGTCAGATTTAGTGGGTTACAGACTATTTTCTTGCCAAATTTCAGAATTATAGACCAACATTTACTACTCATTTGGGCTGATTTACATGTATTTTACACCATTTTAACAGCAATATTCGGGTTAAGTAATTTGTGTTCAGACATGTAATGCTCCAAATGTGCCTAAAATGTCCTCATTTCTGATCAAAACATGTCTGAAATTCCATAAGTGCTCCAGATTGACCACAATATGATATACCTGAAATTACCCCTCATGAGGGGGGGCAGACCAGGTCCACACCCCGAAAAACTGAAATTCCAAATATGGCCCTCGAGTTTGTCAGACAAATGCAGTTTAATTCTATGGTGGAAACTGAGTTTCCTGTGAAAATCTGAACCAGATCCAACCCATTTAAGGGGTGTTTTGAGCTGATTTTCTTGTTGATGGTACCCTCGCTACATGCACTCCCAATACATGTATTTTGAGCTTGGTATGTATTTCTTAATGAATACACTACTTATTTCTCTTTTAGTGGTGCCCACTCTCGCCAAAAATATGGTTTACAGCCTCACTTCTGCCTTATTGGTCAAAATATGAGCAAATCTTAAGGCACCCCCCAGAAGGCGAATTACAGGCCTCCTGGGGCCCATATACCACACCAGTAGTCACTGCTATACTGGATGTAATTCTAAAACCTATGCAGTCAGATTTAGTGGGTTACAGACTATTTTCTTGCCAAATTTCAGAATTATAGACCAACATTTACTACTCATTTGGGCTGATTTACATGTATTTTACACCATTTTAACAGCAATATTCGGGTTAAGTAATTTGTGTTCAGACATGTAATACTCCAAATGTGCCTAAAATGTCCTCATTTCTGATCAAAACATGTCTGAAATTCCATAAGTGCTCCAGATTGACCACAATATGATATACCTGAAATTACCCCTCATGAGGGGGGGGGCAGACCAGGTCCACACCCCGAAAAACTGAAATTCCAAATATGGCCCTCGAGTTTGTCAGACAAATGCAGTTTAATTCTATGGTGGAAACTGAGTTTCCTGTGAAAATCTGAACCAGATCCAACCCATTTAAGGGGTGTTTTGAGCTGATTTTCTTGTTGATGGTACCCTCGCTACATGCACTCCCAATACATGTATTTTGAGCTTGGTATGTATTTCTTAATGAATACACTACTTATTTCTCTTTTAGTGGTGCCCACTCTCGCCAAAAATATGGTTTACAGCCTCACTTCTGCCTTATTGGTCAAAATATGAGCAAATCTTAAGGCACCCCCCAGAAGGCGAATTACAGGCCTCCTGGGGCCCATATACCACACCAGTAGTCACTGCTATACTGGATGTAATTCTAAAACCTATGCAGTCAGATTTAGTGGGTTACAGACTATTTTCTTGCCAAATTTCAGAATTATAGACCAACATTTACTACTCATTTGGGCTGATTTACATGTATTTTACACCATTTTAACAGCAATATTCGGGTTAAGTAATTTGTGTTCAGACATGTAATGCTCCAAATGTGCCTAAAATGTCCTCATTTCTGATCAAAACATGTCTGAAATTCCATAAGTGCTCCAGATTGACCACAATATGATATACCTGAAATTACCCCTCATGAGGGGGGGGGGGGGGCAGACCAGGTCCACACCCCGAAAAACTGAAATTCCAAATATGGCCCTCGAGTTTGTCAGACAAATGCAGTTTAATTCTATGGTGGAAACTGAGTTTCCTGTGAAAATCTGAACCAGATCCAACCCATTTAAGGGGTGTTTTGAGCTGATTTTCTTGTTGATGGTACCCTCGCTACATGCACTCCCAATACATGTATTTTGAGCTTGGTATGTATTTCTTAATGAATACACTACTTATTTCTCTTTTAGTGGTGCCCACTCTCGCCAAAAATATGGTTTACAGCCTCACTTCTGCCTTATTGGTCAAAATATGAGCAAATCTTAAGGCACCCCCCAGAAGGCGAATTACAGGCCTCCTGGGGCCCATATACCACACCAGTAGTCACTGCTATACTGGATGTAATTCTAAAACCTATGCAGTCAGATTTAGTGGGTTACAGACTATTTTCTTGCCAAATTTCAGAATTATAGACCAACATTTACTACTCATTTGGGCTGATTTACATGTATTTTACACCATTTTAACAGCAATATTCGGGTTAAGTAATTTGTGTTCAGACATGTAATGCTCCAAATGTGCCTAAAATGTCCTCATTTCTGATCAAAACATGTCTGAAATTCCATAAGTGCTCCAGATTGACCACAATATGATATACCTGAAATTACCCCTCATGAGGGGGGGGCAGACCAGGTCCACACCCCGAAAAACTGAAATTCCAAATATGGCCCTCGAGTTTGTCAGACAAATGCAGTTTAATTCTATGGTGGAAACTGAGTTTCCTGTGAAAATCTGAACCAGATCCAACCCATTTAAGGGGTGTTTTGAGCTGATTTTCTTGTTGATGGTACCCTCGCTACATGCACTCCCAATACATGTATTTTGAGCTTGGTATGTATTTCTTAATGAATACACTACTTATTTCTCTTTTAGTGGTGCCCACTCTCGCCAAAAATATGGTTTACAGCCTCACTTCTGCCTTATTGGTCAAAATATGAGCAAATCTTAAGGCACCCCCCAGAAGGCGAATTACAGGCCTCCTGGGGCCCATATACCACACCAGTAGTCACTGCTATACTGGATGTAATTCTAAAACCTATGCAGTCAGATTTAGTGGGTTACAGACTATTTTCTTGCCAAATTTCAGAATTATAGACCAACATTTACTACTCATTTGGGCTGATTTACATGTATTTTACACCATTTTAACAGCAATATTCGGGTTAAGTAATTTGTGTTCAGACATGTAATGCTCCAAATGTGCCTAAAATGTCCTCATTTCTGATCAAAACATGTCTGAAATTCCATAAGTGCTCCAGATTGACCACAATATGATATACCTGAAATTACCCCTCATGAGGGGGGGGGGCAGACCAGGTCCACACCCCGAAAAACTGAAATTCCAAATATGGCCCTCGAGTTTGTCAGACAAATGCAGTTTAATTCTATGGTGGAAACTGAGTTTCCTGTGAAAATCTGAACCAGATCCAACCCATTTAAGGGGTGTTTTGAGCTGATTTTCTTGTTGATGGTACCCTCGCTACATGCACCCCCAATACATGTATTTTGAGCTTGGTATGTATTTCTTAATGAATACACTACTTATTTCTCTTTTAGTGGTGCCCACTCTCGCCAAAAATATGGTTTACAGCCTCACTTCTGCCTTATTGGTCAAAATATGAGCAAATCTTAAGGCACCCCCCAGAAGGCGAATTACAGGCCTCCTGGGGCCCATATACCACACCAGTAGTCACTGCTATACTGGATGTAATTCTAAAACCTATGCAGTCAGATTTAGTGGGTTACAGACTATTTTCTTGCCAAATTTCAGAATTATAGACCAACATTTACTACTCATTTGGGCTGATTTACATGTATTTTACACCATTTTAACAGCAATATTCGGGTTAAGTAATTTGTGTTCAGACATGTAATGCTCCAAATGTGCCTAAAATGTCCTCATTTCTGATCAAAACATGTCTGAAATTCCATAAGTGCTCCAGATTGACCACAATATGATATACCTGAAATTACCCCTCATGAGGGGGGGGCAGACCAGGTCCACACCCCGAAAAACTGAAATTCCAAATATGGCCCTCGAGTTTGTCAGACAAATGCAGTTTAATTCTATGGTGGAAACTGAGTTTCCTGTGAAAATCTGAACCAGATCCAACCCATTTAAGGGGTGTTTTGAGCTGATTTTCTTGTTGATGGTACCCTCGCTACATGCACTCCCAATACATGTATTTTGAGCTTGGTATGTATTTCTTAATGAATACACTACTTATTTCTCTTTTAGTGGTGCCCACTCTCGCCAAAAATATGGTTTACAGCCTCACTTCTGCCTTATTGGTCAAAATATGAGCAAATCTTAAGGCACCCCCCAGAAGGCGAATTACAGGCCTCCTGGGGCCCATATACCACACCAGTAGTCACTGCTATACTGGATGTAATTCTAAAACCTATGCAGTCAGATTTAGTGGGTTACAGACTATTTTCTTGCCAAATTTCAGAATTATAGACCAACATTTACTACTCATTTGGGCTGATTTACATGTATTTTACACCATTTTAACAGCAATATTCGGGTTAAGTAATTTGTGTTCAGACATGTAATGCTCCAAATGTGCCTAAAATGTCCTCATTTCTGATCAAAACATGTCTGAAATTCCATAAGTGCTCCAGATTGACCACAATATGATATACCTGAAATTACCCCTCATGAGGGGGGGGGGGGGGGGCAGACCAGGTCCACACCCCGAAAAACTGAAATTCCAAATATGGCCCTCGAGTTTGTCAGACAAATGCAGTTTAATTCTATGGTGGAAACTGAGTTTCCTGTGAAAATCTGAACCAGATCCAACCCATTTAAGGGGTGTTTTGAGCTGATTTTCTTGTTGATGGTACCCTCGCTACATGCACTCCCAATACATGTATTTTGAGCTTGGTATGTATTTCTTAATGAATACACTACTTATTTCTCTTTTAGTGGTGCCCACTCTCGCCAAAAATATGGTTTACAGCCTCACTTCTGCCTTATTGGTCAAAATATGAGCAAATCTTAAGGCACCCCCCAGAAGGCGAATTACAGGCCTCCTGGGGCCCATATACCACACCAGTAGTCACTGCTATACTGGATGTAATTCTAAAACCTATGCAGTCAGATTTAGTGGGTTACAGACTATTTTCTTGCCAAATTTCAGAATTATAGACCAACATTTACTACTCATTTGGGCTGATTTACATGTATTTTACACCATTTTAACAGCAATATTCGGGTTAAGTAATTTGTGTTCAGACATGTAATGCTCCAAATGTGCCTAAAATGTCCTCATTTCTGATCAAAACATGTCTGAAATTCCATAAGTGCTCCAGATTGACCACAATATGATATACCTGAAATTACCCCTCATGAGGGGGGGGCAGACCAGGTCCACACCCCGAAAAACTGAAATTCCAAATATGGCCCTCGAGTTTGTCAGACAAATGCAGTTTAATTCTATGGTGGAAACTGAGTTTCCTGTGAAAATCTGAACCAGATCCAACCCATTTAAGGGGTGTTTTGAGCTGATTTTCTTGTTGATGGTACCCTCGCTACATGCACTCCCAATACATGTATTTTGAGCTTGGTATGTATTTCTTAATGAATACACTACTTATTTCTCTTTTAGTGGTGCCCACTCTCGCCAAAAATATGGTTTACAGCCTCACTTCTGCCTTATTGGTCAAAATATGAGCAAATCTTAAGGCACCCCCCAGAAGGCGAATTACAGGCCTCCTGGGGCCCATATACCACACCAGTAGTCACTGCTATACTGGATGTAATTCTAAAACCTATGCAGTCAGATTTAGTGGGTTACAGACTATTTTCTTGCCAAATTTCAGAATTATAGACCAACATTTACTACTCATTTGGGCTGATTTACATGTATTTTACACCATTTTAACAGCAATATTCGGCTTAAGTAATTTGTGTTCAGACATGTAATGCTCCAAATGTGCCTAAAATGTCCTCATTTCTGATCAAAACATGTCTGAAATTCCATAAGTGCTCCAGATTGACCACAATATGATATACCTGAAATTACCCCTCATGAGGGGGGGCAGACCAGGTCCACACCCCGAAAAACTGAAATTCCAAATATGGCCCTCGAGTTTGTCAGACAAATGCAGTTTAATTCTATGGTGGAAACTGAGTTTCCTGTGAAAATCTGAACCAGATCCAACCCATTTAAGGGGTGTTTTGAGCTGATTTTCTTGTTGATGGTACCCTCGCTACATGCACTCCCAATACATGTATTTTGAGCTTGGTATGTATTTCTTAATGAATACACTACTTATTTCTCTTTTAGTGGTGCCCACTCTCGCCAAAAATATGGTTTACAGCCTCACTTCTGCCTTATTGGTCAAAATATGAGCAAATCTTAAGGCACCCCCCAGAAGGCGAATTACAGGCCTCCTGGGGCCCATATACCACACCAGTAGTCACTGCTATACTGGATGTAATTCTAAAACCTATGCAGTCAGATTTAGTGGGTTACAGACTATTTTCTTGCCAAATTTCAGAATTATAGACCAACATTTACTACTCATTTGGGCTGATTTACATGTATTTTACACCATTTTAACAGCAATATTCGGCTTAAGTAATTTGTGTTCAGACATGTAATGCTCCAAATGTGCCTAAAATGTCCTCATTTCTGATCAAAACATGTCTGAAATTCCATAAGTGCTCCAGATTGACCACAATATGATATACCTGAAATTACCCCTCATGAGGGGGGGCAGACCAGGTCCACACCCCGAAAAACTGAAATTCCAAATATGGCCCTCGAGTTTGTCAGACAAATGCAGTTTAATTCTATGGTGGAAACTGAGTTTCCTGTGAAAATCTGAACCAGATCCAACCCATTTAAGGGGTGTTTTGAGCTGATTTTCTTGTTGATGGTACCCTCGCTACATGCACTCCCAATACATGTATTTTGAGCTTGGTATGTATTTCTTAATGAATACACTACTTATTTCTCTTTTAGTGGTGCCCACTCTCGCCAAAAATATGGTTTACAGCCTCACTTCTGCCTTATTGGTCAAAATATGAGCAAATCTTAAGGCACCCCCCAGAAGGCGAATTACAGGCCTCCTGGGGCCCATATACCACACCAGTAGTCACTGCTATACTGCATGTAATTCTAAAACCTATGCAGTCAGATTTAGTGGGTTACAGACTATTTTCTTGCCAAATTTCAGAATTATAGACCAACATTTACTACTCATTTGGGCTGATTTACATGTATTTTACACCATTTTAACAGCAATATTCGGGTTAAGTAATTTGTGTTCAGACATGTAATGCTCCAAATGTGCCTAAAATGTCCTCATTTCTGATCAAAACATGTCTGAAATTCCATAAGTGCTCCAGATTGACCACAATATGATATACCTGAAATTACCCCTCATGAGGGGGGCAGACCAGGTCCACACCCCGAAAAACTGAAATTCCAAATATGGCCCTCGAGTTTGTCAGACAAATGCAGTTTAATTCTATGGTGGAAACTGAGTTTCCTGTGAAAATCTGAACCAGATCCAACCCATTTAAGGGGTGTTTTGAGCTGATTTTCTTGTTGATGGTACCCTCGCTACATGCACTCCCAATACATGTATTTTGAGCTTGGTATGTATTTCTTAATGAATACACTACTTATTTCTCTTTTAGTGGTGCCCACTCTCGCCAAAAATATGGTTTACAGCCTCACTTCTGCCTTATTGGTCAAAATATGAGCAAATCTTAAGGCACCCCCCAGAAGGCGAATTACAGGCCTCCTGGGGCCCATATACCACACCAGTAGTCACTGCTATACTGGATGTAATTCTAAAACCTATGCAGTCAGATTTAGTGGGTTACAGACTATTTTCTTGCCAAATTTCAGAATTATAGACCAACATTTACTACTCATTTGGGCTGATTTACATGTATTTTACACCATTTTAACAGCAATATTCGGGTTAAGTAATTTGTGTTCAGACATGTAATGCTCCAAATGTGCCTAAAATGTCCTCATTTCTGATCAAAACATGTCTGAAATTCCATAAGTGCTCCAGATTGACCACAATATGATATACCTGAAATTACCCCTCATGAGGGGGGGCAGACCAGGTCCACACCCCGAAAAACTGAAATTCCAAATATGGCCCTCGAGTTTGTCAGACAAATGCAGTTTAATTCTATGGTGGAAACTGAGTTTCCTGTGAAAATCTGAACCAGATCCAACCCATTTAAGGGGTGTTTTGAGCTGATTTTCTTGTTGATGGTACCCTCGCTACATGCACTCCCAATACATGTATTTTGAGCTTGGTATGTATTTCTTAATGAATACACTACTTATTTCTCTTTTAGTGGTGCCCACTCTCGCCAAAAATATGGTTTACAGCCTCACTTCTGCCTTATTGGTCAAAATATGAGCAAATCTTAAGGCACCCCCCAGAAGGCGAATTACAGGCCTCCTGGGGCCCATATACCACACCAGTAGTCACTGCTATACTGGATGTAATTCTAAAACCTATGCAGTCAGATTTAGTGGGTTACAGACTATTTTCTTGCCAAATTTCAGAATTATAGACCAACATTTACTACTCATTTGGGCTGATTTACATGTATTTTACACCATTTTAACAGCAATATTCGGGTTAAGTAATTTGTGTTCAGACATGTAATGCTCCAAATGTGCCTAAAATGTCCTCATTTCTGATCAAAACATGTCTGAAATTCCATAAGTGCTCCAGATTGACCACAATATGATATACCTGAAATTACCCCTCATGAGGGGGGGCAGACCAGGTCCACACCCCGAAAAACTGAAATTCCAAATATGGCCCTCGAGTTTGTCAGACAAATGCAGTTTAATTCTATGGTGGAAACTGAGTTTCCTGTGAAAATCTGAACCAGATCCAACCCATTTAAGGGGTGTTTTGAGCTGATTTTCTTGTTGATGGTACCCTCGCTACATGCACTCCCAATACATGTATTTTGAGCTTGGTATGTATTTCTTAATGAATACACTACTTATTTCTCTTTTAGTGGTGCCCACTCTCGCCAAAAATATGGTTTACAGCCTCACTTCTGCCTTATTGGTCAAAATATGAGCAAATCTTAAGGCACCCCCCAGAAGGCGAATTACAGGCCTCCTGGGGCCCATATACCACACCAGTAGTCACTGCTATACTGGATGTAATTCTAAAACCTATGCAGTCAGATTTAGTGGGTTACAGACTATTTTCTTGCCAAATTTCAGAATTATAGACCAACATTTACTACTCATTTGGGCTGATTTACATGTATTTTACACCATTTTAACAGCAATATTCGGGTTAAGTAATTTGTGTTCAGACATGTAATGCTCCAAATGTGCCTAAAATGTCCTCATTTCTGATCAAAACATGTCTGAAATTCCATAAGTGCTCCAGATTGACCACAATATGATATACCTGAAATTACCCCTCATGAGGGGGGGCAGACCAGGTCCACACCCCGAAAAACTGAAATTCCAAATATGGCCCTCGAGTTTGTCAGACAAATGCAGTTTAATTCTATGGTGGAAACTGAGTTTCCTGTGAAAATCTGAACCAGATCCAACCCATTTAAGGGGTGTTTTGAGCTGATTTTCTTGTTGATGGTACCCTCGCTACATGCACTCCCAATACATGTATTTTGAGCTTGGTATGTATTTCTTAATGAATACACTACTTATTTCTCTTTTAGTGGTGCCCACTCTCGCCAAAAATATGGTTTACAGCCTCACTTCTGCCTTATTGGTCAAAATATGAGCAAATCTTAAGGCACCCCCCAGAAGGCGAATTACAGGCCTCCTGGGGCCCATATACCACACCAGTAGTCACTGCTATACTGGATGTAATTCTAAAACCTATGCAGTCAGATTTAGTGGGTTACAGACTATTTTCTTGCCAAATTTCAGAATTATAGACCAACATTTACTACTCATTTGGGCTGATTTACATGTATTTTACACCATTTTAACAGCAATATTCGGGTTAAGTAATTTGTGTTCAGACATGTAATGCTCCAAATGTGCCTAAAATGTCCTCATTTCTGATCAAAACATGTCTGAAATTCCATAAGTGCTCCAGATTGACCACAATATGATATACCTGAAATTACCCCTCATGAGGGGGGGCAGACCAGGTCCACACCCCGAAAAACTGAAATTCCAAATATGGCCCTCGAGTTTGTCAGACAAATGCAGTTTAATTCTATGGTGGAAACTGAGTTTCCTGTGAAAATCTGAACCAGATCCAACCCATTTAAGGGGTGTTTTGAGCTGATTTTCTTGTTGATGGTACCCTCGCTACATGCACTCCCAATACATGTATTTTGAGCTTGGTATGTATTTCTTAATGAATACACTACTTATTTCTCTTTTAGTGGTGCCCACTCTCGCCAAAAATATGGTTTACAGCCTCACTTCTGCCTTATTGGTCAAAATATGAGCAAATCTTAAGGCACCCCCCAGAAGGCGAATTACAGGCCTCCTGGGGCCCATATACCACACCAGTAGTCACTGCTATACTGGATGTAATTCTAAAACCTATGCAGTCAGATTTAGTGGGTTACAGACTATTTTCTTGCCAAATTTCAGAATTATAGACCAACATTTACTACTCATTTGGGCTGATTTACATGTATTTTACACCATTTTAACAGCAATATTCGGCTTAAGTAATTTGTGTTCAGACATGTAATGCTCCAAATGTGCCTAAAATGTCCTCATTTCTGATCAAAACATGTCTGAAATTCCATAAGTGCTCCAGATTGACCACAATATGATATACCTGAAATTACCCCTCATGAGGGGGGGCAGACCAGGTCCACACCCCGAAAAACTGAAATTCCAAATATGGCCCTCGAGTTTGTCAGACAAATGCAGTTTAATTCTATGGTGGAAACTGAGTTTCCTGTGAAAATCTGAACCAGATCCAACCCATTTAAGGGGTGTTTTGAGCTGATTTTCTTGTTGATGGTACCCTCGCTACATGCACTCCCAATACATGTATTTTGAGCTTGGTATGTATTTCTTAATGAATACACTACTTATTTCTCTTTTAGTGGTGCCCACTCTCGCCAAAAATATGGTTTACAGCCTCACTTCTGCCTTATTGGTCAAAATATGAGCAAATCTTAAGGCACCCCCCAGAAGGCGAATTACAGGCCTCCTGGGGCCCATATACCACACCAGTAGTCACTGCTATACTGCATGTAATTCTAAAACCTATGCAGTCAGATTTAGTGGGTTACAGACTATTTTCTTGCCAAATTTCAGAATTATAGACCAACATTTACTACTCATTTGGGCTGATTTACATGTATTTTACACCATTTTAACAGCAATATTCGGGTTAAGTAATTTGTGTTCAGACATGTAATGCTCCAAATGTGCCTAAAATGTCCTCATTTCTGATCAAAACATGTCTGAAATTCCATAAGTGCTCCAGATTGACCACAATATGATATACCTGAAATTACCCCTCATGAGGGGGGGCAGACCAGGTCCACACCCCGAAAAACTGAAATTCCAAATATGGCCCTCGAGTTTGTCAGACAAATGCAGTTTAATTCTATGGTGGAAACTGAGTTTCCTGTGAAAATCTGAACCAGATCCAACCCATTTAAGGGGTGTTTTGAGCTGATTTTCTTGTTGATGGTACCCTCGCTACATGCACTCCCAATACATGTATTTTGAGCTTGGTATGTATTTCTTAATGAATACACTACTTATTTCTCTTTTAGTGGTGCCCACTCTCGCCAAAAATATGGTTTACAGCCTCACTTCTGCCTTATTGGTCAAAATATGAGCAAATCTTAAGGCACCCCCCAGAAGGCGAATTACAGGCCTCCTGGGGCCCATATACCACACCAGTAGTCACTGCTATACTGCATGTAATTCTAAAACCTATGCAGTCAGATTTAGTGGGTTACAGACTATTTTCTTGCCAAATTTCAGAATTATAGACCAACATTTACTACTCATTTGGGCTGATTTACATGTATTTTACACCATTTTAACAGCAATATTCGGGTTAAGTAATTTGTGTTCAGACATGTAATGCTCCAAATGTGCCTAAAATGTCCTCATTTCTGATCAAAACATGTCTGAAATTCCATAAGTGCTCCAGATTGACCACAATATGATATACCTGAAATTACCCCTCATGAGGGGGGGCAGACCAGGTCCACACCCCGAAAAACTGAAATTCCAAATATGGCCCTCGAGTTTGTCAGACAAATGCAGTTTAATTCTATGGTGGAAACTGAGTTTCCTGTGAAAATCTGAACCAGATCCAACCCATTTAAGGGGTGTTTTGAGCTGATTTTCTTGTTGATGGTACCCTCGCTACATGCACTCCCAATACATGTATTTTGAGCTTGGTATGTATTTCTTAATGAATACACTACTTATTTCTCTTTTAGTGGTGCCCACTCTCGCCAAAAATATGGTTTACAGCCTCACTTCTGCCTTATTGGTCAAAATATGAGCAAATCTTAAGGCACCCCCCAGAAGGCGAATTACAGGCCTCCTGGGGCCCATATACCACACCAGTAGTCACTGCTATACTGGATGTAATTCTAAAACCTATGCAGTCAGATTTAGTGGGTTACAGACTATTTTCTTGCCAAATTTCAGAATTATAGACCAACATTTACTACTCATTTGGGCTGATTTACATGTATTTTACACCATTTTAACAGCAATATTCGGGTTAAGTAATTTGTGTTCAGACATGTAATGCTCCAAATGTGCCTAAAATGTCCTCATTTCTGATCAAAACATGTCTGAAATTCCATAAGTGCTCCAGATTGACCACAATATGATATACCTGAAATTACCCCTCATGAGGGGGGGCAGACCAGGTCCACACCCCGAAAAACTGAAATTCCAAATATGGCCCTCGAGTTTGTCAGACAAATGCAGTTTAATTCTATGGTGGAAACTGAGTTTCCTGTGAAAATCTGAACCAGATCCAACCCATTTAAGGGGTGTTTTGAGCTGATTTTCTTGTTGATGGTACCCTCGCTACATGCACTCCCAATACATGTATTTTGAGCTTGGTATGTATTTCTTAATGAATACACTACTTATTTCTCTTTTAGTGGTGCCCACTCTCGCCAAAAATATGGTTTACAGCCTCACTTCTGCCTTATTGGTCAAAATATGAGCAAATCTTAAGGCACCCCCCAGAAGGCGAATTACAGGCCTCCTGGGGCCCATATACCACACCAGTAGTCACTGCTATACTGGATGTAATTCTAAAACCTATGCAGTCAGATTTAGTGGGTTACAGACTATTTTCTTGCCAAATTTCAGAATTATAGACCAACATTTACTACTCATTTGGGCTGATTTACATGTATTTTACACCATTTTAACAGCAATATTCGGGTTAAGTAATTTGTGTTCAGACATGTAATGCTCCAAATGTGCCTAAAATGTCCTCATTTCTGATCAAAACATGTCTGAAATTCCATAAGTGCTCCAGATTGACCACAATATGATATACCTGAAATTACCCCTCATGAGGGGGGGCAGACCAGGTCCACACCCCGAAAAACTGAAATTCCAAATATGGCCCTCGAGTTTGTCAGACAAATGCAGTTTAATTCTATGGTGGAAACTGAGTTTCCTGTGAAAATCTGAACCAGATCCAACCCATTTAAGGGGTGTTTTGAGCTGATTTTCTTGTTGATGGTACCCTCGCTACATGCACTCCCAATACATGTATTTTGAGCTTGGTATGTATTTCTTAATGAATACACTACTTATTTCTCTTTTAGTGGTGCCCACTCTCGCCAAAAATATGGTTTACAGCCTCACTTCTGCCTTATTGGTCAAAATATGAGCAAATCTTAAGGCACCCCCCAGAAGGCGAATTACAGGCCTCCTGGGGCCCATATACCACACCAGTAGTCACTGCTATACTGGATGTAATTCTAAAACCTATGCAGTCAGATTTAGTGGGTTACAGACTATTTTCTTGCCAAATTTCAGAATTATAGACCAACATTTACTACTCATTTGGGCTGATTTACATGTATTTTACACCATTTTAACAGCAATATTCGGGTTAAGTAATTTGTGTTCAGACATGTAATGCTCCAAATGTGCCTAAAATGTCCTCATTTCTGATCAAAACATGTCTGAAATTCCATAAGTGCTCCAGATTGACCACAATATGATATACCTGAAATTACCCCTCATGAGGGGGGGCAGACCAGGTCCACACCCCGAAAAACTGAAATTCCAAATATGGCCCTCGAGTTTGTCAGACAAATGCAGTTTAATTCTATGGTGGAAACTGAGTTTCCTGTGAAAATCTGAACCAGATCCAACCCATTTAAGGGGTGTTTTGAGCTGATTTTCTTGTTGATGGTACCCTCGCTACATGCACTCCCAATACATGTATTTTGAGCTTGGTATGTATTTCTTAATGAATACACTACTTATTTCTCTTTTAGTGGTGCCCACTCTCGCCAAAAATATGGTTTACAGCCTCACTTCTGCCTTATTGGTCAAAATATGAGCAAATCTTAAGGCACCCCCCAGAAGGCGAATTACAGGCCTCCTGGGGCCCATATACCACACCAGTAGTCACTGCTATACTGGATGTAATTCTAAAACCTATGCAGTCAGATTTAGTGGGTTACAGACTATTTTCTTGCCAAATTTCAGAATTATAGACCAACATTTACTACTCATTTGGGCTGATTTACATGTATTTTACACCATTTTAACAGCAATATTCGGGTTAAGTAATTTGTGTTCAGACATGTAATGCTCCAAATGTGCCTAAAATGTCCTCATTTCTGATCAAAACATGTCTGAAATTCCATAAGTGCTCCAGATTGACCACAATATGATATACCTGAAATTACCCCTCATGAGGGGGGGCAGACCAGGTCCACACCCCGAAAAACTGAAATTCCAAATATGGCCCTCGAGTTTGTCAGACAAATGCAGTTTAATTCTATGGTGGAAACTGAGTTTCCTGTGAAAATCTGAACCAGATCCAACCCATTTAAGGGGTGTTTTGAGCTGATTTTCTTGTTGATGGTACCCTCGCTACATGCACTCCCAATACATGTATTTTGAGCTTGGTATGTATTTCTTAATGAATACACTACTTATTTCTCTTTTAGTGGTGCCCACTCTCGCCAAAAATATGGTTTACAGCCTCACTTCTGCCTTATTGGTCAAAATATGAGCAAATCTTAAGGCACCCCCCAGAAGGCGAATTACAGGCCTCCTGGGGCCCATATACCACACCAGTAGTCACTGCTATACTGGATGTAATTCTAAAACCTATGCAGTCAGATTTAGTGGGTTACAGACTATTTTCTTGCCAAATTTCAGAATTATAGACCAACATTTACTACTCATTTGGGCTGATTTACATGTATTTTACACCATTTTAACAGCAATATTCGGGTTAAGTAATTTGTGTTCAGACATGTAATGCTCCAAATGTGCCTAAAATGTCCTCATTTCTGATCAAAACATGTCTGAAATTCCATAAGTGCTCCAGATTGACCACAATATGATATACCTGAAATTACCCCTCATGAGGGGGGGCAGACCAGGTCCACACCCCGAAAAACTGAAATTCCAAATATGGCCCTCGAGTTTGTCAGACAAATGCAGTTTAATTCTATGGTGGAAACTGAGTTTCCTGTGAAAATCTGAACCAGATCCAACCCATTTAAGGGGTGTTTTGAGCTGATTTTCTTGTTGATGGTACCCTCGCTACATGCACTCCCAATACATGTATTTTGAGCTTGGTATGTATTTCTTAATGAATACACTACTTATTTCTCTTTTAGTGGTGCCCACTCTCGCCAAAAATATGGTTTACAGCCTCACTTCTGCCTTATTGGTCAAAATATGAGCAAATCTTAAGGCACCCCCCAGAAGGCGAATTACAGGCCTCCTGGGGCCCATATACCACACCAGTAGTCACTGCTATACTGGATGTAATTCTAAAACCTATGCAGTCAGATTTAGTGGGTTACAGACTATTTTCTTGCCAAATTTCAGAATTATAGACCAACATTTACTACTCATTTGGGCTGATTTACATGTATTTTACACCATTTTAACAGCAATATTCGGGTTAAGTAATTTGTGTTCAGACATGTAATGCTCCAAATGTGCCTAAAATGTCCTCATTTCTGATCAAAACATGTCTGAAATTCCATAAGTGCTCCAGATTGACCACAATATGATATACCTGAAATTACCCCTCATGAGGGGGGGGGGCAGACCAGGTCCACACCCCGAAAAACTGAAATTCCAAATATGGCCCTCGAGTTTGTCAGACAAATGCAGTTTAATTCTATGGTGGAAACTGAGTTTCCTGTGAAAATCTGAACCAGATCCAACCCATTTAAGGGGTGTTTTGAGCTGATTTTCTTGTTGATGGTACCCTCGCTACATGCACTCCCAATACATGTATTTTGAGCTTGGTATGTATTTCTTAATGAATACACTACTTATTTCTCTTTTAGTGGTGCCCACTCTCGCCAAAAATATGGTTTACAGCCTCACTTCTGCCTTATTGGTCAAAATATGAGCAAATCTTAAGGCACCCCCCAGAAGGCGAATTACAGGCCTCCTGGGGCCCATATACCACACCAGTAGTCACTGCTATACTGGATGTAATTCTAAAACCTATGCAGTCAGATTTAGTGGGTTACAGACTATTTTCTTGCCAAATTTCAGAATTATAGACCAACATTTACTACTCATTTGGGCTGATTTACATGTATTTTACACCATTTTAACAGCAATATTCGGGTTAAGTAATTTGTGTTCAGACATGTAATGCTCCAAATGTGCCTAAAATGTCCTCATTTCTGATCAAAACATGTCTGAAATTCCATAAGTGCTCCAGATTGACCACAATATGATATACCTGAAATTACCCTCATGAGGGGGGGCAGACCAGGTCCACACCCCGAAAAACTGAAATTCCAAATATGGCCCTCGAGTTTGTCAGACAAATGCAGTTTAATTCTATGGTGGAAACTGAGTTTCCTGTGAAAATCTGAACCAGATCCAACCCATTTAAGGGGTGTTTTGAGCTGATTTTCTTGTTGATGGTACCTCGCTACATGCACTCCCAATACATGTATTTTGAGCTTGGTATGTATTTCTTAATGAATACACTACTTATTTCTCTTTTAGTGGTGCCCACTCTCGCCAAAAATATGGTTTACAGCCTCACTTCTGCCTTATTGGTCAAAATATGAGCAAATCTTAAGGCACCCCCCAGAAGGCGAATTACAGGCCTCCTGGGGCCCATATACCACACCAGTAGTCACTGCTATACTGGATGTAATTCTAAAACCTATGCAGTCAGATTTAGTGGGTTACAGACTATTTTCTTGCCAAATTTCAGAATTATAGACCAACATTTACTACTCATTTGGGCTGATTTACATGTATTTTACACCATTTTAACAGCAATATTCGGGTTAAGTAATTTGTGTTCAGACATGTAATGCTCCAAATGTGCCTAAAATGTCCTCATTTCTGATCAAAACATGTCTGAAATTCCATAAGTGCTCCAGATTGACCACAATATGATATACCTGAAATTACCCCTCATGAGGGGGGGCAGACCAGGTCCACACCCCGAAAAACTGAAATTCCAAATATGGCCCTCGAGTTTGTCAGACAAATGCAGTTTAATTCTATGGTGGAAACTGAGTTTCCTGTGAAAATCTGAACCAGATCCAACCCATTTAAGGGGTGTTTTGAGCTGATTTTCTTGTTGATGGTACCCTCGCTACATGCACTCCCAATACATGTATTTTGAGCTTGGTATGTATTTCTTAATGAATACACTACTTATTTCTCTTTTAGTGGTGCCCACTCTCGCCAAAAATATGGTTTACAGCCTCACTTCTGCCTTATTGGTCAAAATATGAGCAAATCTTAAGGCACCCCCCAGAAGGCGAATTACAGGCCTCCTGGGGCCCATATACCACACCAGTAGTCACTGCTATACTGGATGTAATTCTAAAACCTATGCAGTCAGATTTAGTGGGTTACAGACTATTTTCTTGCCAAATTTTCAGAATTATAGACCAACATTTACTACTCATTTGGGCTGATTTACATGTATTTTACACCATTTTAACAGCAATATTCGGGTTAAGTAATTTGTGTTCAGACATGTAATGCTCCAAATGTGCCTAAAATGTCCTCATTTCTGATCAAAACATGTCTGAAATTCCATAAGTGCTCCAGATTGACCACAATATGATATACCTGAAATTACCCCTCATGAGGGGGGGCAGACCAGGTCCACACCCCGAAAAACTGAAATTCCAAATATGGCCCTCGAGTTTGTCAGACAAATGCAGTTTAATTCTATGGTGGAAACTGAGTTTCCTGTGAAAATCTGAACCAGATCCAACCCATTTAAGGGGTGTTTTGAGCTGATTTTCTTGTTGATGGTACCCTCGCTACATGCACTCCCAATACATGTATTTTGAGCTTGGTATGTATTTCTTAATGAATACACTACTTATTTCTCTTTTAGTGGTGCCCACTCTCGCCAAAAATATGGTTTACAGCCTCACTTCTGCCTTATTGGTCAAAATATGAGCAAATCTTAAGGCACCCCCCAGAAGGCGAATTACAGGCCTCCTGGGGCCCATATACCACACCAGTAGTCACTGCTATACTGGATGTAATTCTAAAACCTATGCAGTCAGATTTAGTGGGTTACAGACTATTTTCTTGCCAAATTTCAGAATTATAGACCAACATTTACTACTCATTTGGGCTGATTTACATGTATTTTACACCATTTTAACAGCAATATTCGGGTTAAGTAATTTGTGTTCAGACATGTAATGCTCCAAATGTGCCTAAAATGTCCTCATTTCTGATCAAAACATGTCTGAAATTCCATAAGTGCTCCAGATTGACCACAATATGATATACCTGAAATTACCCCTCATGAGGGGGGGCAGACCAGGTCCACACCCCGAAAAACTGAAATTCCAAATATGGCCCTCGAGTTTGTCAGACAAATGCAGTTTAATTCTATGGTGGAAACTGAGTTTCCTGTGAAAATCTGAACCAGATCCAACCCATTTAAGGGGTGTTTTGAGCTGATTTTCTTGTTGATGGTACCCTCGCTACATGCACTCCCAATACATGTATTTTGAGCTTGGTATGTATTTCTTAATGAATACACTACTTATTTCTCTTTTAGTGGTGCCCACTCTCGCCAAAAATATGGTTTACAGCCTCACTTCTGCCTTATTGGTCAAAATATGAGCAAATCTTAAGGCACCCCCCAGAAGGCGAATTACAGGCCTCCTGGGGCCCATATACCACACCAGTAGTCACTGCTATACTGGATGTAATTCTAAAACCTATGCAGTCAGATTTAGTGGGTTACAGACTATTTTCTTGCCAAATTTCAGAATTATAGACCAACATTTACTACTCATTTGGGCTGATTTACATGTATTTTACACCATTTTAACAGCAATATTCGGGTTAAGTAATTTGTGTTCAGACATGTAATGCTCCAAATGTGCCTAAAATGTCCTCATTTCTGATCAAAACATGTCTGAAATTCCATAAGTGCTCCAGATTGACCACAATATGATATACCTGAAATTACCCCTCATGAGGGGGGCAGACCAGGTCCACACCCCGAAAAACTGAAATTCCAAATATGGCCCTCGAGTTTGTCAGACAAATGCAGTTTAATT
This sequence comes from Sabellastarte sp. h YS-2021, assembly GCA_964017235.1. Taxonomy (NCBI): domain Eukaryota; kingdom Metazoa; phylum Annelida; class Polychaeta; order Sabellida; family Sabellidae; genus Sabellastarte; species Sabellastarte sp. h YS-2021. Next base: position 35,004 of record CAXHLB010000182.1, read on the forward strand.
CTATGGTGGAAACTGAGTTTCCTGTGAAAATCTGAACCAGATCCAACCCATTTAAGGGGTGTTTTGAGCTGATTTTCTTGTTGATGGTACCCTCGCTACATGCACTCCCAATACATGTATTTTGAGCTTGGTATGTATTTCTTAATGAATACACTACTTATTTCTCTTTTAGTGGTGCCCACTCTCGCCAAAAATATGGTTTACAGCCTCACTTCTGCCTTATTGGTCAAAATATGAGCAAATCTTAAGGCACCCCCCAGAAGGCGAATTACAGGCCTCCTGGGGCCCATATACCACACCAGTAGTCACTGCTATACTGGATGTAATTCTAAAACCTATGCAGTCAGATTTAGTGGGTTACAGACTATTTTCTTGCCAAATTTCAGAATTATAGACCAACATTTACTACTCATTTGGGCTGATTTACATGTATTTTACACCATTTTAACAGCAATATTCGGGTTAAGTAATTTGTGTTCAGACATGTAATGCTCCAAATGTGCCTAAAATGTCCTCATTTCTGATCAAAACATGTCTGAAATTCCATAAGTGCTCCAGATTGACCACAATATGATATACCTGAAATTACCCCTCATGAGGGGGGGGGGCAGACCAGGTCCACACCCCGAAAAACTGAAATTCCAAATATGGCCCTCGAGTTTGTCAGACAAATGCAGTTTAATTCTATGGTGGAAACTGAGTTTCCTGTGAAAATCTGAACCAGATCCAACCCATTTAAGGGGTGTTTTGAGCTGATTTTCTTGTTGATGGTACCCTCGCTACATGCACTCCCAATACATGTATTTTGAGCTTGGTATGTATTTCTTAATGAATACACTACTTATTTCTCTTTTAGTGGTGCCCACTCTCGCCAAAAATATGGTTTACAGCCTCACTTCTGCCTTATTGGTCAAAATATGAGCAAATCTTAAGGCACCCCCCAGAAGGCGAATTACAGGCCTCCTGGGGCCCATATACCACACCAGTAGTCACTGCTATACTGGATGTAATTCTAAAACCTATGCAGTCAGATTTAGTGGGTTACAGACTATTTTCTTGCCAAATTTCAGAATTATAGACCAACATTTACTACTCATTTGGGCTGATTTACATGTATTTTACACCATTTTAACAGCAATATTCGGGTTAAGTAATTTGTGTTCAGACATGTAATGCTCCAAATGTGCCTAAAATGTCCTCATTTCTGATCAAAACATGTCTGAAATTCCATAAGTGCTCCAGATTGACCACAATATGATATACCTGAAATTACCCCTCATGAGGGGGGGCAGACCAGGTCCACACCCCGAAAAAACTGAAATTCCAAATATGGCCCTCGAGTTTGTCAGACAAATGCAGTTTAATTCTATGGTGGAAACTGAGTTTCCTGTGAAAATCTGAACCAGATCCAACCCATTTAAGGGGTGTTTTGAGCTGATTTTCTTGTTGATGGTACCCTCGCTACATGCACTCCCAATACATGTATTTTTGAGCTTGGTATGTATTTCTTAATGAATACACTACTTATTTCTCTTTAGTGGTGCCCACTCTCGCCAAAAATATGGTTTACAGCCTCACTTCTGCCTTATTGGTCAAAATATGAGCAAATCTTAAGGCACCCCCCAGAAGGCGAATTACAGGCCTCCTGGGGCCCATATACCACACCAGTAGTCACTGCTATACTGGATGTAATTCTAAAACCTATGCAGTCAGATTTAGTGGGTTACAGACTATTTTCTTGCCAAATTTCAGAATTATAGACCAACATTTACTACTCATTTGGGCTGATTTACATGTATTTTACACCATTTTAACAGCAATATTCGGGTTAAGTAATTTGTGTTCAGACATGTAATGCTCCAAATGTGCCTAAAATGTCCTCATTTCTGATCAAAACATGTCTGAAATTCCATAAGTGCTCCAGATTGACCACAATATGATATACCTGAAATTACCCCTCATGAGGGGGGGCAGACCAGGTCCACACCCCGAAAAACTGAAATTCCAAATATGGCCCTCGAGTTTGTCAGACAAATGCAGTTTAATTCTATGGTGGAAACTGAGTTTCCTGTGAAAATCTGAACCAGATCCAACCCATTTAAGGGGTGTTTTGAGCTGATTTTCTTGTTGATGGTACCCTCGCTACATGCACTCCCAATACATGTATTTTGAGCTTGGTATGTATTTCTTAATGAATACACTACTTATTTCTCTTTTAGTGGTGCCCACTCTCGCCAAAAATATGGTTTACAGCCTCACTTCTGCCTTATTGGTCAAAATATGAGCAAATCTTAAGGCACCCCCCAGAAGGCGAATTACAGGCCTCCTGGGGCCCATATACCACACCAGTAGTCACTGCTATACTGGATGTAATTCTAAAACCTATGCAGTCAGATTTAGTGGGTTACAGACTATTTTCTTGCCAAATTTCAGAATTATAGACCAACATTTACTACTCATTTGGGCTGATTTACATGTATTTTACACCATTTTAACAGCAATATTCGGGTTAAGTAATTTGTGTTCAGACATGTAATGCTCCAAATGTGCCTAAAATGTCCTCATTTCTGATCAAAACATGTCTGAAATTCCATAAGTGCTCCAGATTGACCACAATATGATATACCTGAAATTACCCCTCATGAGGGGGGGCAGACCAGGTCCACACCCCGAAAAACTGAAATTCCAAATATGGCCCTCGAGTTTGTCAGACAAATGCAGTTTAATTCTATGGTGGAAACTGAGTTTCCTGTGAAAATCTGAACCAGATCCAACCCATTTAAGGGGTGTTTTGAGCTGATTTTCTTGTTGATGGTACCCTCGCTACATGCACTCCCAATACATGTATTTTGAGCTTGGTATGTATTTCTTAATGAATACACTACTTATTTCTCTTTTAGTGGTGCCCACTCTCGCCAAAAATATGGTTTACAGCCTCACTTCTGCCTTATTGGTCAAAATATGAGCAAATCTTAAGGCACCCCCCAGAAGGCGAATTACAGGCCTCCTGGGGCCCATATACCACACCAGTAGTCACTGCTATACTGGATGTAATTCTAAAACCTATGCAGTCAGATTTAGTGGGTTACAGACTATTTTCTTGCCAAATTTCAGAATTATAGACCAACATTTACTACTCATTTGGGCTGATTTACATGTATTTTACACCATTTTAACAGCAATATTCGGGTTAAGTAATTTGTGTTCAGACATGTAATGCTCCAAATGTGCCTAAAATGTCCTCATTTCTGATCAAAACATGTCTGAAATTCCATAAGTGCTCCAGATTGACCACAATATGATATACCTGAAATTACCCCTCATGAGGGGGGGCAGACCAGGTCCACACCCCGAAAAACTGAAATTCCAAATATGGCCCTCGAGTTTGTCAGACAAATGCAGTTTAATTCTATGGTGGAAACTGAGTTTCCTGTGAAAATCTGAACCAGATCCAACCCATTTAAGGGGTGTTTTGAGCTGATTTTCTTGTTGATGGTACCCTCGCTACATGCACTCCCAATACATGTATTTTGAGCTTGGTATGTATTTCTTAATGAATACACTACTTATTTCTCTTTTAGTGGTGCCCACTCTCGCCAAAAATATGGTTTACAGCCTCACTTCTGCCTTATTGGTCAAAATATGAGCAAATCTTAAGGCACCCCCCAGAAGGCGAATTACAGGCCTCCTGGGGCCCATATACCACACCAGTAGTCACTGCTATACTGGATGTAATTCTAAAACCTATGCAGTCAGATTTAGTGGGTTACAGACTATTTTCTTGCCAAATTTCAGAATTATAGACCAACATTTACTACTCATTTGGGCTGATTTACATGTATTTTACACCATTTTAACAGCAATATTCGGGTTAAGTAATTTGTGTTCAGACATGTAATGCTCCAAATGTGCCTAAAATGTCCTCATTTCTGATCAAAACATGTCTGAAATTCCATAAGTGCTCCAGATTGACCACAATATGATATACCTGAAATTACCCCTCATGAGGGGGGGGGGCAGACCAGGTCCACACCCCGAAAAACTGAAATTCCAAATATGGCCCTCGAGTTTGTCAGACAAATGCAGTTTAATTCTATGGTGGAAACTGAGTTTCCTGTGAAAATCTGAACCAGATCCAACCCATTTAAGGGGTGTTTTGAGCTGATTTTCTTGTTGATGGTACCCTCGCTACATGCACTCCCAATACATGTATTTTGAGCTTGGTATGTATTTCTTAATGAATACACTACTTATTTCTCTTTTAGTGGTGCCCACTCTCGCCAAAAATATGGTTTACAGCCTCACTTCTGCCTTATTGGTCAAAATATGAGCAAATCTTAAGGCACCCCCCAGAAGGCGAATTACAGGCCTCCTGGGGCCCATATACCACACCAGTAGTCACTGCTATACTGGATGTAATTCTAAAACCTATGCAGTCAGATTTAGTGGGTTACAGACTATTTTCTTGCCAAATTTCAGAATTATAGACCAACATTTACTACTCATTTGGGCTGATTTACATGTATTTTACACCATTTTAACAGCAATATTCGGGTTAAGTAATTTGTGTTCAGACATGTAATGCTCCAAATGTGCCTAAAATGTCCTCATTTCTGATCAAAACATGTCTGAAATTCCATAAGTGCTCCAGATTGACCACAATATGATATACCTGAAATTACCCCTCATGAGGGGGGGGCAGACCAGGTCCACACCCCGAAAAACTGAAATTCCAAATATGGCCCTCGAGTTTGTCAGACAAATGCAGTTTAATTCTATGGTGGAAACTGAGTTTCCTGTGAAAATCTGAACCAGATCCAACCCATTTAAGGGGTGTTTTGAGCTGATTTTCTTGTTGATGGTACCCTCGCTACATGCACTCCCAATACATGTATTTTGAGCTTGGTATGTATTTCTTAATGAATACACTACTTATTTCTCTTTTAGTGGTGCCCACTCTCGCCAAAAATATGGTTTACAGCCTCACTTCTGCCTTATTGGTCAAAATATGAGCAAATCTTAAGGCACCCCCCAGAAGGCGAATTACAGGCCTCCTGGGGCCCATATACCACACCAGTAGTCACTGCTATACTGGATGTAATTCTAAAACCTATGCAGTCAGATTTAGTGGGTTACAGACTATTTTCTTGCCAAATTTCAGAATTATAGACCAACATTTACTACTCATTTGGGCTGATTTACATGTATTTTACACCATTTTAACAGCAATATTCGGCTTAAGTAATTTGTGTTCAGACATGTAATGCTCCAAATGTGCCTAAAATGTCCTCATTTCTGATCAAAACATGTCTGAAATTCCATAAGTGCTCCAGATTGACCACAATATGATATACCTGAAATTACCCCTCATGAGGGGGGGCAGACCAGGTCCACACCCCGAAAAACTGAAATTCCAAATATGGCCCTCGAGTTTGTCAGACAAATGCAGTTTAATTCTATGGTGGAAACTGAGTTTCCTGTGAAAATCTGAACCAGATCCAACCCATTTAAGGGGTGTTTTGAGCTGATTTTCTTGTTGATGGTACCCTCGCTACATGCACTCCCAATACATGTATTTTGAGCTTGGTATGTATTTCTTAATGAATACACTACTTATTTCTCTTTTAGTGGTGCCCACTCTCGCCAAAAATATGGTTTACAGCCTCACTTCTGCCTTATTGGTCAAAATATGAGCAAATCTTAAGGCACCCCCCAGAAGGCGAATTACAGGCCTCCTGGGGCCCATATACCACACCAGTAGTCACTGCTATACTGGATGTAATTCTAAAACCTATGCAGTCAGATTTAGTGGGTTACAGACTATTTTCTTGCCAAATTTCAGAATTATAGACCAACATTTACTACTCATTTGGGCTGATTTACATGTATTTTACACCATTTTAACAGCAATATTCGGCTTAAGTAATTTGTGTTCAGACATGTAATGCTCCAAATGTGCCTAAAATGTCCTCATTTCTGATCAAAACATGTCTGAAATTCCATAAGTGCTCCAGATTGACCACAATATGATATACCTGAAATTACCCCTCATGAGGGGGGGCAGACCAGGTCCACACCCCGAAAAACTGAAATTCCAAATATGGCCCTCGAGTTTGTCAGACAAATGCAGTTTAATTCTATGGTGGAAACTGAGTTTCCTGTGAAAATCTGAACCAGATCCAACCCATTTAAGGGGTGTTTTGAGCTGATTTTCTTGTTGATGGTACCCTCGCTACATGCACTCCCAATACATGTATTTTGAGCTTGGTATGTATTTCTTAATGAATACACTACTTATTTCTCTTTTAGTGGTGCCCACTCTCGCCAAAAATATGGTTTACAGCCTCACTTCTGCCTTATTGGTCAAAATATGAGCAAATCTTAAGGCACCCCCCAGAAGGCGAATTACAGGCCTCCTGGGGCCCATATACCACACCAGTAGTCACTGCTATACTGGATGTAATTCTAAAACCTATGCAGTCAGATTTAGTGGGTTACAGACTATTTTTCTTGCCAAATTTCAGAATTATAGACCAACATTTACTACTCATTTGGGCTGATTTACATGTATTTTACACCATTTTAACAGCAATATTCGGGTTAAGTAATTTGTGTTCAGACATGTAATGCTCCAAATGTGCCTAAAATGTCCTCATTTCTGATCAAAACATGTCTGAAATTCCATAAGTGCTCCAGATTGACCACAATATGATATACCTGAAATTACCCCTCATGAGGGGGGGCAGACCAGGTCCACACCCCGAAAAACTGAAATTCCAAATATGGCCCTCGAGTTTGTCAGACAAATGCAGTTTAATTCTATGGTGGAAACTGAGTTTCCTGTGAAAATCTGAACCAGATCCAACCCATTTAAGGGGTGTTTTGAGCTGATTTTCTTGTTGATGGTACCCTCGCTACATGCACTCCCAATACATGTATTTTGAGCTTGGTATGTATTTCTTAATGAATACACTACTTATTTCTCTTTTAGTGGTGCCCACTCTCGCCAAAAATATGGTTTACAGCCTCACTTCTGCCTTATTGGTCAAAATATGAGCAAATCTTAAGGCACCCCCCAGAAGGCGAATTACAGGCCTCCTGGGGCCCATATACCACACCAGTAGTCACTGCTATACTGGATGTAATTCTAAAACCTATGCAGTCAGATTTAGTGGGTTACAGACTATTTTCTTGCCAAATTTCAGAATTATAGACCAACATTTACTACTCATTTGGGCTGATTTACATGTATTTTACACCATTTTAACAGCAATATTCGGGTTAAGTAATTTGTGTTCAGACATGTAATGCTCCAAATGTGCCTAAAATGTCCTCATTTCTGATCAAAACATGTCTGAAATTCCATAAGTGCTCCAGATTGACCACAAATATGATATACCTGAAATTACCCCTCATGAGGGGGGGGCAGACCAGGTCCACACCCCGAAAAACTGAAATTCCAAATATGGCCCTCGAGTTTGTCAGACAAATGCAGTTTAATTCTATGGTGGAAACTGAGTTTCCTGTGAAAATCTGAACCAGATCCAACCCATTTAAGGGGTGTTTTGAGCTGATTTTCTTGTTGATGGTACCCTCGCTACATGCACTCCCAATACATGTATTTTGAGCTTGGTATGTATTTCTTAATGAATACACTACTTATTTCTCTTTTAGTGGTGCCCACTCTCGCCAAAAATATGGTTTACAGCCTCACTTCTGCCTTATTGGTCAAAATATGAGCAAATCTTAAGGCACCCCCCAGAAGGCGAATTACAGGCCTCCTGGGGCCCATATACCACACCAGTAGTCACTGCTATACTGGATGTAATTCTAAAACCTATGCAGTCAGATTTAGTGGGTTACAGACTATTTTCTTGCCAAATTTCAGAATTATAGACCAACATTTACTACTCATTTGGGCTGATTTACATGTATTTTACACCATTTTAACAGCAATATTCGGCTTAAGTAATTTGTGTTCAGACATGTAATGCTCCAAATGTGCCTAAAATGTCCTCATTTCTGATCAAAACATGTCTGAAATTCCATAAGTGCTCCAGATTGACCACAATATGATATACCTGAAATTACCCCTCATGAGGGGGGGGGGCAGACCAGGTCCACACCCCGAAAAACTGAAATTCCAAATATGGCCCTCGAGTTTGTCAGACAAATGCAGTTTAATTCTATGGTGGAAACTGAGTTTCCTGTGAAAATCTGAACCAGATCCAACCCATTTAAGGGGTGTTTTGAGCTGATTTTCTTGTTGATGGTACCCTCGCTACATGCACTCCCAATACATGTATTTTGAGCTTGGTATGTATTTCTTAATGAATACACTACTTATTTCTCTTTTAGTGGTGCCCACTCTCGCCAAAAATATGGGTTTACAGCCTCACTTCTGCCTTATTGGTCAAAATATGAGCAAATCTTAAGGCACCCCCCAGAAGGCGAATTACAGGCCTCCTGGGGCCCATATACCACACCAGTAGTCACTGCTATACTGGATGTAATTCTAAAACCTATGCAGTCAGATTTAGTGGGTTACAGACTATTTTCTTGCCAAATTTCAGAATTATAGACCAACATTTACTACTCATTTGGGCTGATTTACATGTATTTTACACCATTTTAACAGCAATATTCGGGTTAAGTAATTTGTGTTCAGACATGTAATGCTCCAAATGTGCCTAAAATGTCCTCATTTCTGATCAAAACATGTCTGAAATTCCATAAGTGCTCCAGATTGACCACAATATGATATACCTGAAATTACCCCTCATGAGGGGGGGGGCAGACCAGGTCCACACCCCGAAAAACTGAAATTCCAAATATGGCCCTCGAGTTTGTCAGACAAATGCAGTTTAAT